>CABFVX010007221.1:0-25909 GCA_902151425.1 Timema shepardi
GGACATGACATGTATTAGAGATTAGAACTCGGTTTGTACCAAGTCAGACTGTAATGTAATTTGACAATTCGCGCTGTAATATAACAGTGGCGCCTTAGACCATCGGGCCTCATAAGTGATGATAGCACAAATAAATGTTTTCACTTTTAAAAAAGTACAATTATTATGAATTTATTTAACAAGAATTTAAAAAGAAGTTTATTTTATTAAAAAGAGTTAAAAAATATTGTTGATATTTTTTTATTGTGAGACTTCTTAAAACGCATATTTTGTATTGACTGTACATGCAACATGAAACCGGAAAATAACACTGTCGGTGTCAACTGCCTCCTACAGAAAGAGATTATGGACTTGTTATTAGTATCGAATTCCATTGCAAGACTTCCGAGAAATGTTGTTCAACCGATTGCCATGGGAATATTCGAGTAGATGATTCGCTAAAAATTACTCGAGTAATTTTACTCAATTACTCGATTCTTTTTAAAGAGAATCGAATAATTACTCGATTCCTAGAATTACTCGATTGTGCCCATCACTATGAAAAACTATATTATACAGATCAGGCAAGAACAAATACTATCAACAGAACTACCAATATATGCATAAAAATTGTACCAATATAATAATGAATAAATGTTAAATTGCTCTACCAACACTTCAAGTAAAAACACCAACATTGTGTGGGATGAAGGTTATGCTCTTATCCTACGTTTTTTTAGAGGTAGCATGCCTACTTTATTTGATTTTAAATTTTATAATGTTTAAAATAAGTCTTAGTGTAGGGCCTAATTGGGTGGAACATTGTGGCATGCGGCTGATGAAATGTTACTGTACTTAAGATATCTTGAGCTATCTTTTAGAATAATCTCATGAAAATGGTGGAGTAACCTCGATATAACGCAATGGTTAATAGCAGTGCCTTAATGGTGTAACACTAAACTAACAATGTTTCATCCAACCCTTTGATCAGTATTGAAAATGTGTGCCTTGTGCTTACTATTATCTATGGTGATATTGGTTTTGATCTGTCTTGATACTTTTATTTCAACCGGGCCTTTTAAACAAGTCTTGTTATGAAAAAAATGTTTTTGTGAATTTAAGATTTAGCAACAAATTGAATCAAGAAAAATAATAATTTTAAAATAGATACATATTTGTAAACTATTTGAACTTTGAGTATATAGACATGATTTAAGAACGATTTGTAGTACCCTTAACATCGCTAAGACAACCAAAATAGTGACATATCAACAAGAAGATGGCGTACTGTAAGACTATATTACATTACAATAACTATTGTGTTATTTAAATAAATTAACGGGGTAGGTATGTTTTTATGATTCATTTAAACAGCTATATAAAACATGATTATAAATTATAAAACATAAAAAATAATCTTAATATTACTGTAACTCAAATCTTTATATTCTATTTGTTTGCACTGTAAAATTAATAATTAATTAATGTAAAAATATTAGGCCTAGTATTTATTTTGGAGAGAAAGTGTCTTAATGAAATTAAGATTGTGAACTATGCCTTACAAACCTCACGCTAGACGAATAATGCATATTTAAAAATTGCAATTCATTAAATTTAGTTAATTTTTTTGCAACTAGATAAAGACCAGCCAGCATCCATTATGCCAGGGTTTCTTAAACTTTTTCAATTCTCGACCCAGTTTCGTCCAACACATTTTACGTGTTTCCGAGTATATAGGTAATATATAAAATAGGTATGCCAATCAAACATTTACTGATAATAAATTGGAGGCCCTAAAAAGATTTTAAAACAATTTTGTTGGTGTAGGCCCTACATATTATTTTACCATTAATCAAAGACAAAAGAAAATTTGCATAGACATGAGATAGATATACTTGTTTATTTTTACATAAAGAATTAAATCTTGGCTGAATATTTGATATTGCAGGACATAGAGAATCTTAAACATTTTTCAAAGTTGATCAATATCTTGAGGAGATTCTGTCTTAATCCCAAGCTAAAATTCATTTAACAATTCTTTAGGAAACTCAAATTTTAAACTTGTCTCCCTTCATAACTTGAAAAATTCTTCTTGAACTTATAATGGCAGATGAATGACATTTTTGATTTCAATTGAGTAAGACTTATGAACTCAAATTAGTTTTTTAGAATACAAAATTTAAAGGGAAGTATTTCTGAAACTGTGTCTCCAGGCACTTTAGATGCTTATAAATTATCTTAATGCTTACAATTAAATTTTTGGGAAGGCTATTTTCAATTATAAAATCATTTGTAACAGTAAACATTTCTTAAGGACCATTTTATACCCCATTCCACCCTATGTTTGTTTACTAAAACTTCCAATTTAATCTTTTAAAATAAATATGTTATAATTTGTTATGTGCCTACAATGAAGGCTGCGGTGAAGTGAAGTTGCATGATACAACAAGAGCAAACATTGCCATAAATACCTCAGATACATCACGCGTTTCATTTTCAATTCATTTTTGGTCATTGCACGTTCAAAAACCTTTTACCGTTGCCAAATTTTTCGTGAGCCCAATATTCATTTAGGTGACCCCCTATGGGGTCATGGTCCACAACTTAAGAAGGCCTGCTTTAGGCCTATAATTTACTTTTCCACTCTTTTTATTTGCCTCATTAAAACTTTCAGTCAAGTCACAAGTTAAAGTTGTCATGAGAATGTTACGCCTACATCTAAGTTACTACTAGTTCTTGATTACGCAGACAGGTTTAGTAGCCTATACCCCAATCATTCTCTTAAAAAATTGGCATGTTAATCATAGGCTATGGTTACTATTATTACTATTATAAATTATTAATGCTGTGAGTTTGAGGAAAGTGTGATGATTATCTTGGGAACTTTTGTTATCTACTTATTTTTGTATCTTTAAAATGCAAACGTAACGTAAATCTTGGACAAACTTTCTTTTGTGATTCTTTATATAGCAGTGGGAAGTTGTTGCAATTTAAACCTTCTAAACTTTAATCCAGGTATTTGTGCTGTCATGTTTTCTTTAGTTAGTTTTTTATTTTAATTTTAAAATGCAGTTTCCACCCTCAGCCAGTTTTTTATTTTAATTTTAAAATGCAGTTTCCACCCTCAGCCATATTTAGTCTTTATTATTGATGATAGGAATGATACATTGGAAATGTTGACTCATATTTTGTGTTGATCTGTTTTTGGATAAATTATTATATGATCTGGTTTGTTTTTGGTGGTTTTCTGAGTAAATTAATTGTTCTTATATGTTTCACAATGTAGGGCAGGATTTCCATGGCTTTTGTTTAACGCTAGGTCGCAGAGATTTATTATTATAATTATTATCATCATCATTATCATTATTAATATTATCATTATTATTATTATCATCATCATCCTCATCCTCATCATTATCATCATCATCATCATCATTTATTATTATCATTATTATTATTTATTTTATCATCATCATTATTATTAGCACCGTGTCTTACTACCCGTTCGGGCTATACACACGCTAATGTATTATATTTGGAATAAGGTATAGGAAAGGTGGATAGAAACATATAAAAGGGGGATGAACACAATATGGCCTTTACAATGAAAAGAAGAACACTGTTTACACTTTACACTGCTGCCAATGGACAAAGAGGTAATGGATGACTCTTAAAGAAAATTGATCGTCACCGCCCAATCCCCCGACCTAGGTTTCATTCTATCGAAACTCACCAGGGAGGAGTGTGTGTGTATGTGTGTGTGTGTGTGTGTGTGTGTGCTAATGTGTAATGGTGGGGTGATTGTGAGATGAAATGAAGGACCTACAGCTTAACGTGGAATCCGAACCACGGTGGAGGCCTGGCATTCCCCACATTCACAAGTTGTCTTGTCAGAGGTGAAGGAAGGGTTTGGTAATCAGATAAATCTGTGCCTGGACCGAGGATTGAACCTCGGATCCCAGTACAGAAGTCCGACACCTTACCCCAAGAACACCAGGTCACCCGCAGAGATGTAATCTGTAAACACATTTAAACTTCACCATTGTCTCAAGGGAACAACCAATAGTAATGATATAAACCCTATTTAAATAACAAATCCTTAAAAAAATTCCTTACTAATGATCATGAGGGGTCTTTGGTTTATTCCTGATTTTAAAACTGTATTTTGGTTTGTTGCTAACAATGTAAATCTTTTCATTTGAACACTTCTTGAAAAGACAACAATGTACATTTTTATAGTTTGTCTCTAACAACCAAAATATTTTTATTTTGACACTTCATTTGAAGCTTTTTAGAAAACATTTTAAATTATAAATATATTAAGGAGCGTCAAATTAATAATGAACAAGACTTGAAATATAAGTATTGAAATTTAATAGTGGGTAGGTATTAAATTGATGAAAATTCAAAGATTATAAAATGTAGCATTGAGTAAAAAAGACAATGAATATAGGTAGCTGAAAATGTAAACAATAAAATACATGGACCACATTAAAATGTACGTATTAAAAAATATGTAAAAAGTGAACATTAATAATTTGATTTAAAATTTCAGTGACTAATTGGAATGATTGATATACAGTAGTTAAGAATAATACAATTTTATTGGCTCTTATAGAGGTACTATTTAAACCTATAAAATATTTCAAATATAACAATTAAGATAGGTAGCTATGGTCAAAGATATTTACAATTGTTTAAATAACAAGTAAATATAATAAATATGTTAAATATGAAAGCACAAATTAAAATATGAAATTAGTAAATGTAAATTAAAACTATTTATCACAGCAGTGATTATAGGTAGATTTGATTGAAATATATTTAATCAGTGTACAATTAGTTAAATTTGCTGTAGAATTAAAGTTTTGTCTTGTCAAAAAATTGTCTCATCTTCCTCTGATTTATAGTTGGGAAGGAGTTTGGGAAAATTATTTCTTAACAAGACAAAGCTTTGATTTTACAGCAAATTTCATTAATTGTCTACTAATTAAATATATTTCAATCATATCTGCCTATAATGAGTGAGGTGATCCTTCGATGTCCAGACATCCTGGCCCCAAGCTTAAGAATCAAGGGGAATATCCCTAGGAATTTCTTTTAACATTCATCAACTTCAAAAGCTATTTAAAGTCACTTTCTTCATTTTTATTCACCCCTTAAATACTTTCCTATAAATATTGTAATTATGCTATAAGTTAAGTTACAGGAAAACGTAAACAATAAAACTGTTTCTTTAATTATTTTTTTTCCAGACAAGTGTTGTTTCCATAAATATAAATCTGAATCTACGAAATGGAGAGAAAAAAATCCCCTAGTTCCAAACATTCTGCTAAGCGCTCATCTCATAACACTATTGAACATGCAACTAAAACTCGTAAAGTACTGCACCCTGATGAAAAGAATTTGGCAGTGGAAGAATTGTTTTCACTACCTAAAGCAGTCTTAAAACTCCCAGAGGGGAGTAAATATAAATCAAAATATCCTCCGTCCAGAAGAATGACCCTTCAGGACATGAGTAAACCTAAGAAACGACCTGAGGTATGCTTTACCAATAATCAAGGTACCAGTATTGGACTCAATGTCATGCTTTCTTAGTGCCCTTTTTTATTTTATTTTGCATCGTCCTACTACCCATTCGGATTATAAACTTCTTAATGCTCTTTAATACCTGTATTGGTATATACTTTTCAGTAAATGTAACAATTTTATCACTTTTGGGTTTGACCAACAACTTGTTTTAACCCATCTAAAAACTGTTTTTCATCAACCCTCAATCAAGTTCTACCGACTGACAAAGACAGTGCCAGCATCCGCAGATAGAGGGTGTCATGTGGTCAGAACAACAAACCCTCCGCCCATTAACCTCATTTTTCTAGACTGGAGGAACTACTTTCCACTCAAGTCGCTACTCATTTGTCCTCACTAGGTTTAAGTTAAACCCCATTACAGAAAAATCTGGAAGCGACAGGGATAAAACCTGGGACCTCTGGATTTGTAAAGTATTTTTAAAAATAATATTTTGCTTTTTATCTAAAATATAGGTCCAAACAGTAAAAATTAAAAAAAAAATTAAATAACATTTTTACACAAAAAACCTAATATCATGATTTATACTTATGATAGGAAAATGAAATGCACCCTTTTTATGAACACAATTTTAAACTGAGGGGGTAAAGTGATACCGATATCAAACAACTCTCAATCACCTACTAATGCAATACTATGTTGTATTATTCCCACAAAGGTGAAACTATGGACGTGTCCAACAGGACAATGGTCGGTTGAATGGTCTAACTCTAAGGCATCACTTATGGTTACAGTTAGATCTAGACTTAATCCCGGCTGTGTGTACTGACAGAGGTTTTCCTTAAATAGTTTTCCACTCTCTCTCCATGCAAATGCGGGTATACTTATTCTAAATTCAAGCTTATTAATCTATAATACATGAGTATAATTAGAACATAGGTGTATAACCCAATTGGTTTGTAAGACGCAGTGCTAAAAAAAAGGACATATTTCCAGTCACATTCGATTAAATATTTAATGTAATGCTTCATCTTACAGGTCTTGTCAAAATCTTATACGGCCCTAAGGAAGCAAAGAGAAGAATTCAGGAAGAAACTTGTCACCCTGATCTTGAGGAAAGATGATGAATCTAGCTCATCTTCCGAAATACCATCATGTGAAGAAAGAGAAATACTCCGTTACTATTACTACATCCACCACGGTATCGACACAGTTCATGTGGCGCCCCTCGAGCAAGCATGGCTTGAACACGTACACTCTTTGATACCAAACAAGTTAAAACTTTGGACTAAACTCCTGGACAAACTTATTGATGAAATGAAAGAAGAGTTCATGCTCAGTGTTAAGAAAGCCATTGTTGACTTTGTCCTCCAAGACCCTAGCCAGAGTGACAACCGCATCAAAGAGTATGACTCTGAGTTCCGGAGAGAGTTGAAGGAGATGTCAATGACATGGAAGTTGACATTTGACAGTGCACGTTTGAAAATGCGTAGGAACTTGTACACCATTAATCCCTGCTTAGCACAAGTTCTTGATCTTTGGCATAGATCTTTCAAGTGAGTTACCTTAAGATTAGTTTTGTAGTCCTTGTTATTAGTAAACCATGATTGTTTTGTGGCTGCTTTTTATCTCTTACAATAGACTCGTGATTAACCAGGTTAATGAAGGAAAACATGAATAATACAATAATTTAGTAAATTTAATATTACATAACATTATAAATTACCATTTGCTTAGCAAACAAGTTTGTTTAAAAAAATAGTTTGTAGTGTTTGTTAGACTGCAATAGCAACAAACTTTGCAATTTTCTCGGAAGCACATATGGTAGGAAGATAAAAATGTCAAAAATCTTGGGGCTGCAAACTGAAAAACCCACATATGTCTGATTGTAAGTTTACTGTATTTGTGAACTTACTTCCTTCTTCTTCATTGAACAACCTGCAGGTTGGTTTGGCTGGTTAGTGCCGCCTGCACCACCTGGTGGAAATACCGTGTACTAGGGGAGTTCAGGAAGTGTGGTGGTTCCTGTTACCTCCCACAGTTAATTTCCATGAGTGGCTGCAAAAGGGACTACCAATTCTACTGACAAAGATATTTTCACATACCGTCCATAGTTATTTACATTCCACCATTCACATGGGACCGACAGCTTCACTTCCCCTCCAAAGGAATTTGTGCTAGGGATTTTTACTGCCCAAGAATAATCTGTTGACTCCGGCTGGGTTTGAACCCACGAACATTAGGTCCTTAGGCGAGCCACTTTATCCCAAGACCACCGAGGTGGCTGAACCTACTTTACACAAAGATTTATTTAGAAATAAAATATTAAAAAGTGCTAAAAAAATGTATTAAAATGTTTCTTTATTTCAATTTAAAATGGATCCGCGCTTTTGAATTTTCACTAAAACTCATTTCACATTAAACTTATTTTTCGTTTCAAAACACTTTTCCCACATTCCCACCTTTTCCATTTGCTATTTCATGTTACATTTTAAAATATTTGTGATGCTGTTTTGTTGTTAATATAAGCTTTTTAATAACGAAGATTAAAGACCTATACTTTTTTTTAGCACCAAGTCTTACTACACATTTGGATTATACACATTGAATCATATTGGAAGCAAGGGAAAAATCAATGTTTAGTTTGAAATTATTTCATTAGATCACGTTTTATAATCCCCTTACTGCCAAAAAACACCACCATACAAACGTAAGAATAATAACGATTTTAGGTTGAATTTTAAGACCCACAAATAAAAACAAACCAAAAAAGTAACTTAAGCACAGGCTCTTTGCCTTGTGCAACCACAGCCCCACCTTTTCAAACCTTAAAACTGCCAATTTGTGATGTTCTTGTTCGTGAGAGCAGTAACATGCGTTTGGTCGACATCCAAGAGGTGATCAAATCTGGTGCAGCTCTGGACCTGATGGATTTCCAACAGCTGGCACAGAAACACATCGAGGCAGCTCGGGATTGTCTCAAAACTCAGTGGTACCCCATGCTTCAAACTACCTTCCTTCAGGTAGATATCATCAAATATTGCATATATCTGAACTGGTTGGAAAATATAAACATTATTTTGGCGTTAACATTTTACTATATCATTATAATGTTTTATAAGAATCAATACTATCTATAGTACGATAAATTTCAATCCAATTTCTGTTTTATCTTTATATGGTTAATTTAACTTTCAAAAGGTGTGTAAGTTGTAACCCTACTCTTTATTGTAGAATATTGTGCACAAGATAGTCCAACTTGTATATTAGGTTTGAATAGTGTCCTTGTGTGTATATATATAAATTTTTCCCAACAGGCCAACAAGAAGAAAGCGATCCCCCAACTTGAGATGCAGCAGAGAATTAAGAGATTCTACAACTGTGTGGCCTCCCTCATGGCATACCAGCTGCAGTGTTTGTGTATCTCTTCCATACAGGACTACACTTGCTTCATCTGTAATGTCGGGGTACGTACAATTGTCACCTCTTGCCTAGTGAGGAATATCTCCACGAACTAAGTCTAGGGATCCGAGCTATTTGAGACTGTTTGGACCAACCATACATGAATGTCTCATCATCACATTCTCCAAACTTACTTTAGCATTAAATTGTATTCTGAAAATTTAAAAATGACTCCTGCACACGGGAATTGAATCTGGGACCTTTGGCTTAGTACACCAATGCTCTAACCACTAAGCTATCCAGGGATTGTCCCTTGCCCAGGGTCATCGCTCATATTTAAGGCAAAGTCTATGATGGACGTTAATAAATTGTATGCCTGAAGTAAAATGCTTTAGGCAAAATATAATATAAAAATAAATGAAACGCTAGACTTGTGGAAACATAAAGAACAAATAAAACAAGAAACATGCTTCAATATTTCAATGATCTTATTGCATCTTTCTCAGGAATTATAATAATAGTGTATACTTTAACCTTACCTGGATTCGAATTCATAGGTAATTTGAAAATTTGAATTCGACAGCCAAATTCGACTAAAAGTGTATCCAACCCATCTCTAGTAATAACTATAAATATTTATAAAATATTATTTAAACACAAATATTCCTTAGTTGGCCATTTCAGTAATGAAGAACTATTTTACTTACAGTACACCAATCCAGGGTTTATCGTGAACATAGTCCAACGTAATAAGATCATCATGTTCGAGCCGACATTCAACAGTTTCAGGGATGTGCTGCTGGGTGTCTATGACACAATGATCACCGCAGTGAACGGACTTCCTCGTTTGGAGACTAAACTATACATGGAGTTTGATACAGGGGATGTACTCAAGGTGAAATATCATGTCAACACTATCCAGATAGGGATTAAAACAAGAGGCCAGAATGGGGAAAAAATATTTGTTCAGAAAGAAAGTAATTTTATTTACATAGTATGGAAAATACTAATTCATTTTGATGTGTAGATGTAGAAATTAGACCCTTATTTGATAGCTAAATAGTAGAATAAGAAAAATCCACTATTTTACTAATCTGAATCTTCATTTTATTTTCAAATCTCAAATTAGAATTTGAGTATTGGAAAAACTTATGAACACAACAGGAATATAACAGAATGCAGTGGAATCTCCCTTAATGGACACCTCTGAATAGCAGATTCTTCTTTCTTCTGGCAAATAACATGGGCTTTCACACAGAAACAACATCCCACTAATGAGCTTTCTCGTTAACAAACATGCTCACTTTTAGAGTCACACATTTATCCATAGCAATTTTAAAAGAGCAGATGAAAGATTGAAAATGCCAGTCCATATACAGAATTTTACTGTGGGAATGTAAGGGAGTGCCATCGTCTCGTGTGAAATGTGAACGTGAAAGTAATGATAGTACTTCAAAGTCACACCTCCCACATCTCAGAACCATCAGAGAGTTTGTTCCAGCAGTTTAGTCTCTGCTCATGCGCTCATATACAGTACATAAGGCCTACTGTTCACATTTCATTTTATTTGTATTTTATTCTGTGTACAGTAAACTATGTACAATATCTATTCATTAAGTATAATAATTATCCTGCATACAATACTGCAAAGTGCAGTAATTAGAATGTTTTAGCTAATATCCACATTATATAATAGGTTTATATAAATAACTGGATTTAAGAAGTATGATGTAAAAAAATATCTATATTTCCAAACAACGGACACTGTACACATTTTAGTTTTAGGCGATCTCTGACATCGGGAAAAAGTTGGTAAGTTCTTCTTCCAGTTGTGCTTTGGTTCCATTCTGTCTGCCGCTCGTCCAGCAATGCTTCACTCACCTGGATACCATTTATTACTCCCTCCCTTGTCAGCTTAGCAACCTTGTCCAACTCTCTATTCCGTAGCCAGTACATAGCCTCTCTCTTCCTTATTTCTAGGTCTAGTGGCCAGATACCGAGGGCCACACACAATGCATTTGTCACAACTGTTCTATAGGCTCCGGGATAGCCTCAAGAGAATACTTCTTTGTAGGCTTCGGATCTTACATTTAACTCTTACCAGTCTGAGCCGGTGTGCCTAGGCGCTGGCCCCATAACCCACGATGGAGACTAATAAGGCTTGATGGTAAATCCGTCTACAAAGCCTGGGCTGTCTAAACCGACTCTGCCCTATGCTAATAATCTTGTTCATTAGTCTTAAGTCTCTTCCACACATATTCTCCACGTGCATAATGAAGCCATGCTTCTCATCCAACGTAACTCCTATATATCTGGTATTTATACTTCGTCTAATCACTTCTCTGTCAATCCTTTTCAAAGGGTCTTTCTTCAGCGCTCCCTTCAACAGCACATACATTCTCTTTGAGGGTGCCAATCTTAGTTTCACTCTCTTGTCCAGCGAGAACCGCATCACTCTTGGTCTCATGTTCCAATCTTGACTTGGCTTCAACAATTATCACCCCCGTCGTAACTGGGAGCGCTTCTATTTCCAACAAACCAGGCGGAATAGCATTAGTTGGACATAAACAGAGCATTTAAATATCAATATTTTCACTAGCAACCACGTTGGTGGCCGTATGGTCTAAGGTGCTACTCTTGCAACAGACAAGACTGCCGATGATGAGGTCAAGGTTTGAATCTCGATCAGATATACTGAGAATGGTATTTTCCAAAATGGTTTTCCACCCTCCCACCACATGAAAATGTGGATACATTTCCTATAGCATAACTATCCTAATTCTTAAAACTATTATTGTAATTAATATATAAGTCTATGATCCAAACAGGAAGTAAGATGCAATGCTAAAAAGTATTTTTTTTTTCAAAGAGAAATTGAAGCTGATATTGTTGTTAAAATTTTTATGTTAAGCACATCCTTACTTTCATGTAATGCACAGTATATAGTTTGAGCACTCCACAATTTTGTAATAATTTTAGTTTAATTTCCTTAAAAATAATAGTTGTAATGATACTAATTTTCCCATCATGTTCTCAGCCTATAATATTACCAGAGCTAGTAGACAGTGCCAAGGGTAACGTGTACGACGTTCTAGAAGACCAGAGAATTGGTCCAGAACTTCGTGTCCAGGATTTTGATGAATATATGCATCTTATCAATGGTGAGGTAAGTAAATTTACATGAAAATATATTTCATTGTTGCACAATACACAGTACACTGGAATAATGACGCCTAACGAGGAACATTAATATATACTTATTGGTCAAATCCACTATTTCACAAACCCGAATCTCCAATTTACCTTTGAATCCCAAATCAGAATTGTGGCAAAAATTATGAACATAGGAAATATAATATAATAATATGAAATACAAATAATATCTAAATGTTAACATTCTTTCTTATAATCCATTCACTCTAACATTCATACATTCAGTTACTGGTCTGGGACCTGCTCATTGAGTTCATCTTATTATAATAGGTTCTGAACTACTAATAAGTAGTATTAATATCTAGAAAACAAATTTCACTTGAAAAATTGAAAAAAATAAATATCTTTAATGATTTGAGTTTCAAATTTGAAATTTTTCTTGAATCCTCAAATCTTGAATATCCTAAAGGATTCTAAGGATTCAATAACTCGAGATCCCATCCCTACTTATAATAAGAACAGAAAGGACTCTGCCTCTATCTCACATGAACTATCCTAGTATTTATGTGTCTAGCCATTGTCCTAGTAGATGACATATGTCTATGGTTCTGATACTAGTTGGACCAATGAACTTGTATTGACTAATAATTACAATAGACATCACATGTGTCGACTTCTCTTACATCAGACATGACTAAAATGTAGTCAAACTTTGTTATAAGGAGCACGAAGGCACTGAAAAAAATCCTCGTTATAATAATTAATTGATATATCATTGATGAGTAAAATCTACCTCCTTTTTAAAAAAAAATATTAGAAAAAAAACCACCTGAAATTACATACCTTATTATTTATATTAATATTTTTGTATAAAATATAATACACTTAGTATTAAGCACAATTTACTTGCCATGACTTTAAATTGACACTTTCTTTTGTTAGTAAACATGTTACAATCAGACATCTTAACTCAGTCGGTAGAGTGTCTGGCTGCTGAGCTAAGGGTCCTGGGTTTGATTCTCGGCATGGTCGAAAATTTATCGTTGATGAAAATGTGGGTTTACCATTTCACAATGATAAATTAATGGCCAGGGACTGGATGTTGTGTCTGTCATAGTCTAATATTAGATTATAAAGCATATGTAGCTACGACAGGCCTAGCAAGCCGATAGTGGAAAATGATATGACTTGAATAAAAAACTGGCCCAAGCCACAGGCTGGAAACTGTAATGGATGTAAAAAAAAGTAGACATGGTCCTACTGAAGGGTTTTTTTCTAACTTATTTCACAGTTGTCTCTTTAAGGAAAATCTCTTTTTGAGGCAGTTTGTAATATATATTTGGAAAACAGTACAGGAAAGGTGGATAGAAAATATAAAAAAGAAACCAAACACATAAGTCCCAAATGATTTCACAGTTGGTGGTGTTGGGCTAAGTGGTGGAGCAAGTCTGGAGGATAGACACTGAACAGGTAGATGTGGGGGATCGTTTCCAACAATTTGAAATTTATAAATACCTTATAAATTACAAATGTTTTCAAGTTTTCCAAAAATTGTATGATATATATTTGTAGTACACTTGTTACACATTTAAGTGATTGTATATAAGAATATGCGTAAATTAAAATCACTATGGCTCTATGCTCATTACAGCTGTAATCTTGTTTTATATTTGCTCATTTTAACCAATTTCGACCGTACCTATGGACTGTTTTAAAGTATACCTGGATATACTTATTATTCTAGACAGCACATAGATTGCACCCCTCATGTCACTCCTCCTGTGTCACACACGATAAATATCCTCATGTGGTCAACACGTCATTGCAGGTGGAATTCTATTTAATGCATTCTCTAGTAATAAGTGTATTCTTAAGAAATCAACACAAATCATGAAGATATTTTGATCATCTTCTAATCTTGGTCATTACACAATAAAAACTTGATCAGATTTTTTAAGCCAGTGGTTTCCAACATTTGGGTTTGCAATGCTTGTTGAGGCTATAGCTTTATATTTACTTTTTAAGTTTATAGTGATTATAGGAAGGTGAAACATTCAAATAGAAGTGCAAGCAGTTAAAATGATAAAACATGTTACTCTTGACAATTGCTTGCTCACTTAGTTCACTGTAGCACTTTTGTTTTTGGGAAAGTGGGGCCTCCAATATACCTGTCTGGCTTGCCGAGTCTCTTTTGAAACATTTTAGTTGTATTCGTAAAATCACTATCTAAGCAATTTATAATAAATCATTTTAGAAAACATTCCAAATTTAAATGAGTAAGGAGCAGTAATAATTATGGTTAAGACTTCGAAAAATCTAAGGTTATAATAGAAAGGTGAAAGGATAGTATACTAAAGAAATTAATAAAATGTTAAAATTAAATATATTTTAATATTGAGAAACAAGTCAAGCTGCACTTTCCATAAGCATTAAAATATATGAGATAAAAATAAAAAGATTAAAAATATATATGAACAATATATTAAAATAATTAATATCAGAAATGAATTGAGGACAACATACAATTAAAATTCAAACAATGAAGAAGGCTAATTTAAATGGAGTAAACATGTGAAAGTATAGAGTTACAGGTAATACAAATAATGTGAATTAAGGCTGAAAACGCAACAAGCTATTAAAAATGTCCAGTGTTTAGGTGAAGAAGCGAAGTCTTAAACTTTGGCCGACATGTTTCGGTGCATACATACCATATTCATGGCACTGTGAAATGAAATTAAAGACTGTTAAAACCAATTATGGGAATAGAAAGAGTATTGAAGGAAAAATTAAATGAAAGCGTAAGAAAATAAAGACAACTAGAAAGTAAGCAAACAAACAAACTTACCAAGGTCGTCGTGCGAGAACACAGTTAATGTTGAGACTGAATGAGTGTGTGGTTAAAACCGACTGAAGAGAGTAAAAAACAAAAGACTGTAACAGGTAATACAAATAATGTGAATTAAGGCTGAAAACGCAACAAGCTATTAAAAATGTCCAGTGTTTAGGTGAAGAAGCGAAGTCTTAAACTTTGGCCGACATGTTTCGGTGCATACATACCATATTCATGGCACTGTGAAATGAAATTAAAGACTGTTAAAACCAATTATGGGAATAGAAAGAGTATTGAAGGAAAAATTAAATGAAAGCGTAAGAAAATAAAGACAACTAGAAAGTAAGCAAACAAACAAACTTACCAAGGTCGTCGTGCGAGAACACAGTTAATGTTGAGACTGAATGAGTGTGTGGTTAAAACCGACTGAAGAGAGTAAAAAACAAAAGACTGTGGATATGTTGCCATGGCAATGAAGGTATACATGATCACGTTGTAAACATGGTCAAATCCAACATTATATTTCATCCCAGATATCTCAACCTATCAAAATTAAAACTAAACAATAAAGATGAAGAGATCCTCCAAAATAGCTATAAATATAATTTAAAACAAAAGGTACAATCTCTAATAATTGATAGTGAGGATGCCATTAATCAAATACCGTCCGATGAGAAAAATCTACTTTGGAACATGGTCACTAACCAAATACACAAAATTATTTCCAACCACACTAAACAAAATAAATTACCAAGCCAATTTAAAACCATCTCTGTTCTCAAACAAAAGATGAACTCCAACAGCATAATCAATGTCAGAGCTGACAAAGGTAATATCATTGTCCTCATGGATAAAAATGATTATATTTCCAAAACCTTAGAATTTATTCAAGAAAACAATATAACAGAACTAAAAACTGACCCAACCATCAAATACAAAAAAAACCCTTAAGAACACAATAAAACAAACCCCTTTAATAAAACAACAGAAAGACGAATTCAGATTTCTCAATATGAACCCCCAAGCACCCCCCTCCACATCATTACCAAAGATTCACAAACCTAACATTCCAATCCGACCTTTGGTGAACTACCAAAATGCCCCAGCATACAAACTTGCTAAGAAGGTAGCAAAAGTATTATCTGATAATCTCAAACTCCCCAACAAATTTAATAGCGAAAGATCTGTTCATTTAACTAAAAAACCCAAAACTATTTCCATCAATAAAAACACCAAATTTATGTCACTTGACATTTCCAAACTCTACACCAACGTTCCAGTCTCTGAAACCGTCAACATCCTCAAAGATTTTCTAGCCTTTTTGGATTTCACTAAAGATTACATCGACCAACTCTCTATTCTTGTTCAAACAATTACAGATCAAAACTATTTCCAATTTAATTACAAATTTTATTCTCAAAATGACAGACTTGCAATGGGTTCCCCTATTTCATGCTTTACAAAATTATGATCCCATCATCTTTAATAACCTAAATAACTTTTTAAACATTAAATTCTATTGTAGATATGTTGACGATATCTTAATTTTATACGACAACAACACTAATCTCTCTGATATTTACACAGTTGTCAACAACATTCACCCCAATCTCTCTTTCACAATCGAATATGAAAATATTGGCAGTATTAATTATCTTGACCTCAATATCTCCAAAAATTTTAATAATCAATTAGTATACAAAATATACAGGAAACCTACACACACTGATGCCAACATACCTAAAAATTCTAATCACCCCATCTCTCACAAACTCGCCACCTTCAATAGTCTTGTTTACCGATTATTAAATATTCCACTCAAATAAATCCTAATGCAGAACTGAGCTTAACGATATTAAAATAATAGCCACCAACAATGGATATTCTCACTCCCTCATCTACAAAATCATAAACAAGCAAAAGAAAAAAATCAAATCACATAATTTCTCAACCATCCTTACCAATGATAACCATAACTGTTCTAAAGATAAAGGTAAATGGTTCAAATTCACTTACACCGCTCCTGAAACCCATCGCATCACTAACATCACTAAAAAATATAATCCCAACATCGCTTTCTCCACCAACAACACTCTAAAGAAAAATCTTAGCAATAGCAATTTAAACAAAAATGATAAATTTAACAAAAATGGTGTTTACAAACTTATGTGTGAATGTAATAGCATCTACATCTACATTGGCCAGACCGGTAAAAACTTTAAAGTCCGTTATAAAGAGCATATCTCAGATTTCATACACAATAGGACCAAATCAAAATTTGCTGATCATCTCAAATATTCCAACCACCAACCTAAACCTGTAGAACAATGCATGATACCCCTCCACATCGCTCACAAAGGCACCAAATTAAACACTGCTGAATTTTTTTTTATACAAGCTGCTATAATTCAAAATAAATCTATCATCAACGAACAATTACAACAATCCAACCAAATTATAGTAAACTCATTAACTCATCTCCCCAAAAATATTAAAATCCTATAACCTCTGGTTACCCTGCTCTTCCTTCCAGCGTAGTCAATGACCCGATCGAGCCGGTGTCGAGAAGATTTGTTTACTATTCCTTCCCTATTTTCATTTCCATATTTCACTTTCATTATTTTTTGCCTTTCCCCACCACCATGTTTACAACGTGATCATGTATACCTTCATTGCCATGGAACATATCGACAGTCTTTTGTTTTTTACTCTCTTCAGTCGGTTTTAACCACACACTCATTCAGTCTCAACATTAACTGTGTTCTCGCACGACGACCTTGGTAAGTTTGTTTGTTTGCTTACTTTCTAGTTGTCTTTATTTTCTTACGCTTTCATTTAATTTTTCCTTCAATACTCTTTCTATTCCCATAATTGGTTTTAACAGTCTTTAATTTCATTTCACAGTGCCATGAATATGGTATGTATGCACCGAAACATGTCGGCCAAAGTTTAAGACTTCGCTTCTTCACCTAAACACTGGACATTTTTAATAGCTTGTTGCGTTTTCAGCCTTAATTCACATTATTTGTATTACCTGTAACAGTCTTTTGTTTTTTACTCTCTTCAGTCGGTTTTAACCACACACTCATTCAGTCTCAACATTAACTGTGTTCTCGCACGACGACCTTGGTAAGTTTGTTTGTTTGCTTACTTTCTAGTTGTCTTTATTTTCTTACGCTTTCATTTAATTTTTCCTTCAATACTCTTTCTATTCCCATAATTGGTTTTAACAGTCTTTAATTTCATTTCACAGTGCCATGAATATGGTATGTATGCACCGAAACATGTCGGCCAAAGTTTAAGACTTCGCTTCTTCACCTAAACACTGGACATTTTTAATAGCTTGTTGCGTTTTCAGCCTTAATTCA
Source organism: Timema shepardi (assembly GCA_902151425.1). Classification (NCBI taxonomy): domain Eukaryota; kingdom Metazoa; phylum Arthropoda; class Insecta; order Phasmatodea; family Timematidae; genus Timema; species Timema shepardi. The sequence goes on from CABFVX010007221.1 coordinate 18,262, forward strand.
CATTATTTGTATTACCTGTGACTCTACACTTTCACATGTTTACTCCATTTAAATTAGCCTTCTTCATTGTTTGAATTTTAATGTGTTTTTCATGTATATATTTTTCTGAATTATGGTCACCATTTGACTTGATAATTATGTTATGTCATGAATATTTTTAATCTTTTTATTTTTATCTCATATATTTTAATGCTTATGAAAAGAGCCGCTTGACTTGTTTCTCAATATTAAAATATATTTAATTTTAACTTGTTAATAATTTCCTAACATTTTATTAATTTCTTTAGTATACTATTATAACCTTAGGTTTTTCGAAGTCTTAACCATAATGTATAATAGTTAAAGCAAGCATCGATGGGCAAGTGACCCTTATTTGGTTTGTTTTGTCGATGACAGGGAGGTCAGGATTTAAATTCTGGTTGGATGTACTGGGGTGATTTTTCCTCAAAGAATTAACCTCTCCCTTCACACAATAACTATAGATTTCTTCTATATTCTGCCTACCTCACTAGTGTAGTTAAATATGAATAGCTGGGACAGGTAAAAAGAGGTGATACATTTTTTTTATTTAAAACTAGGATTTGAATACATGCAGGTTAGCAAGGGGTTGTGATAATCTCGGAGACAAAAACTTGGGTTGAACTCCCACAAAAGTTTGGAAACCACTATTTTAAACAGTTTTGTCTACGGACTGATCAAAATCAAAAGATGACTTTTATCTCCATTATTTTATCATGTATTGAATTATAATATGTATCGGACCTACTTTCATGAAAATAACCTCTTTGGGACGCACATCGGTGGTTGAATGATCGAATGCATCACTCATGTATTATACGGTATTGATGGTAAAAGGGATATGGAATCCTGGTCAGCTGTATTTAAGGTGATTTTTCCTAAATGGCTTTCAAATCTCGCTCCATACAAGTACAGTTACATTTCTTCTGAATTGTACTCTCCACATTACTGTAATTAATATGTAATGTGTAGCCTGAATGAATTGTGAGGTGCTATAGGATTTTTTTTTTTTGAAAGTGACGCTTATTGAAATGAGGTTAGGGAGACAACATTTTTAAAGTGATGCTTATTGAAATGAGGTTAGAGGCACAACATTTTTAAAGTTATGTTTTTTGAAATGAGTTTAGGGAGACAGCATCTTAATGTAAGCTTTTCATCTCCCATAAGTTTGTTTGTTTATCACTTAGGCGCAAGAAGAGGTGGACAAGTTCCTGTCCTCGGAGCATGTTTTTGAGGACTTTGGCCCACTTGTCGTCAAGTTCCATGAGTTGAGTAAGGAAATTCCTTGTAAGTCATCTCATGTGGTCACAATGGGGATGTACGAGATGCACCGTGAAGATCTGATCCGCACCATGGTGAGCCAGGCTGTGTCTCTTAGAGACCAGGTGCTGACCAGAATGGCGCTAGACTACCAGAAACTTTGCAAGCAGTTAGTACAACACAACATTTAATGGTTTTATATGTTACTATTTACAAATAAGATTAGATTTACCATAATTCATTTTGTGATGTAAATTTAAAATATCAAGTTGAAACTCCTCCTTCCCCCGTCTTTTTACAAAACTCTCCTCTGGCCCTTTCTACCTTCTAGAAATCTTTGTTTTTTGAAGTCATAGATAGCTTTATAGCATTGACTGTTGTATAATTGAGCCTTGAGCCACTTTGGTTTATTGTATAATCTACAAGAAGGAGAAACACTGAGGAGGATTGTATTATAGTTCCGCAACCCACACCTCACCTTACAATATAGAGGAGACTAGAGTTAACTGGGTCATATATATATGATATTAAGAATGAGACCAAATCTAAAAATGTATTCACTTTTAACGAACATTGAGGATTATAATTCCAACGTTTAAAGCTTTTAGTACTAATAGTTTAATTAGATTTAATTAAAACCTATATTAAGAAATTTTGGTTCAGTTAACCCCAAAGGCAGGTTATGTGAGCCATACAAATATTCTTACTAAAACTATAACTGTGAGTTGTATTTATTTTTAATGCTTTAAAGAAAAGTTTTAAAGATATTAATATGAATTAAGTAGCTACTTTAAACATTGAGTTCTCTTTCTTTGGATGTAAAAATAGACGAATAAACTGATTAAGACTAAAAAGTCTGGACTTGTGATATTAAATTATTCTACTTAGGTCTCATTTTTTTTAGTGAATGCTGTAGTCACTCAAATTGATAGGAAAAGATATCATATGGGCATATCTTGCTGAACTTGCTTTTACTGGAGCAAGCATCATCACCACAATGTCATTTTTGTAAACAACTGTTCTCATACATTTCATTGTTGCAGGTAGTTTAAAAAAAAATATTCCTTCAATAAATAACAACATTAACAATGACAACAACAACTATAACAATTACAAATAATAATAATGATAATAATAAACAACTGTACTGTTGATTATAAAGGGACCTAATTTCTATCGACACTGAAGTTCCTGATAGTGGCGAGTAACGAAATCTGTCGGACAAACTTTAAATTAAGGAGTAGTTCCGGAATAGGTGGCAATCTGGATGGGAATTAGTGGAACTAAAGTTTTAATAATCTTTTATAAACGATTAATTCAATATGTGCTAAGTAATTAAATCTCTTTGTACCTTTTTTATGTATGTAATTTTACCTTAATATTTTTTTATATCTTGTATTTTAAAAATGTCAAGTCTTCAAGTATAATCCTATTGGTCCTGTTTTATCTTGCGAATTTGTCGCTGATTGGCCTCACCAAAAAATCACAATTTCCTGTTCAGTGAGATTATGCTGTTCACTCGTTCAGTCTCTCTTTGGATTCAATTAACGTGAAACATATTTTATTTTCTTTCTTCTTTTTAACTTGATTTAAGAATCGTTTCAAAATTAACATGTAGTCTTTTTCCTTTTTGTTTATTTCTTGTTTTGGTACTATGAGGTAAAGTTTCCATGTAGTTATTTTGTCTAATTATCACCTTTTAGGTTATTATTATTTTGTAGTTTTTATTGTATTGTAATGTAACGCAAAATTTGTCAACCATGAGACCTGGTTTTTTTTATGTTATGGTTTTCTATCAATCGGCATCCTATAGACCACGCGATTTAAAATGTAATCAAACAGGGGATTAGGTGTAATGGTTTAAGACTATTTTCTTTGTCTTTATTAATTTTTATTTTGTTTCTCTGGTCTTCTACTGGAGACATCTTTTATAAATCCTTTTAACAAATCGGTAATGTAGTAAATGTAAATCTGTTCTCCTTTGTCTTAAATTAATCTTATATAATGTTTTAATTTTTTTTATCTCTTAATAAATACTAAAGTCCTTTTTGTAAATGGGTTATGATTTAGAGAACCCTGTGGGAAACCACGTGGTGTAGTGTAACCCTCTTAACCTCCTTTTGTTTTTGATTAATTATCTACTTATGCTATCTTTCAGTCTTAGCTAAGTTGAATAAGGAGGAAATATATATATATATAAACTTTCACTAAACTCAATAGGTGTTACTGGTTACCTTTCAAAAGAGGCAATCAGTACACAACAACTATCATAATCATAATCATCATCTTTCTCTATTCTTCCATCATTCTTATCCTCTCACCCACTTTCTGTTATCTAAACCTCCCATCTCTTTCTTGACCTCCCTTTTGGTTTTTTCCTACATACTTAATCTCATTGTTCTTTTTGTATTCTTTCCATCTTCATTCTAATTACATGCCCATACCATCTCTGTCTTGCTTCCTCTACTATTTCATGTACTCATTGTAATCCCACTCTTTCCTCCTCCTCCTCCTCATCATCATCATCACTTATACTTGTCAGAAATTTTCTTGGAAATCTGTTTGTCCCTAAGCTTATGACAATTTTATACAATATGTAATTTTAACCTAATGAGCTCAATCCTGGGATATCGCCCCTAAGATTTCGCTAGATTGTTCACTACAACTTGTTCCTTGTTTACATGAGCAGACGATGCTCATCTTATGCCATTAATTTGACAAGTGTGTTTGCATTGCACATGCATGAGCTTGTGTGCTAGGAAGGTCCAATATTCTACTTTTGGATAGGGCAATTTGTTTGGTATTCATATTCCCAAATTGTTAAATTATGATGGACCTCTCTGGTGTGCTATTTCCGGTAACTCTACTCTCTGTTTTTTAACTACGTTATCTTATTATTTGGGGTTGGGGATGTTCCACTTGTGTTTTTCACGGTTTTTACATCCCTTCTCCACTTTATTCTGGGGGAGTTTTCTCTATAGTAAACAAATCATCCATGCCTCTTAGATTTAGTTATTAATTACCTCTTTATTCGATATACCATGAAAAGAGGTCTATTTAGGCATGTTAAATTGTATTTTATTTTAAAAAAACCTCTCAACCATAATGGCTTTGGGTGGTTACCGTAAAAATATATTTTTTTAACACCGCGTCTTACTATCTGTTTGGGTTATACGCTTATCTACTAATTAAGCTAAGGATTTTAAGGAGGTGACCTGGTGGTCTAGGGGTAAGGTGTCAGATTTATGTTCTGAGGTCCGGAGTTCAATCCTCGGTCCTGGCACAGATTTATCTGATTGCCAAACCCTTCCTTCACCTCTGACAAGACATCTTGTGAATGCGGGGAATGCCAGGCCTCCACCGTGGTTCGGATTCCACGTTAAACTGTAGGTCCTTCATTTCATCTCACAATCACCCTACCATTACACATTAGCGTAAGTGCGTATAACCCGAACGGGTAGTAAGACGCGGTGCTAATAATAATAATGATGATGATTATACAAAATAATAATATATAATTAATAATAATAATAATTATTATTTTAGGGATTAGGAATGTTTTATTTAAAGGAAGTGTACTCGCATTTTCATGAAGAGAGATAGAGAAAGAGAGCAAGGAAGAGTGAGTGGAAAACCATTTTGGAAATACCACCGTCAATACAACAAACTGAGATTTGAACTCTGATCTCCCCATAGTCGGTGGTCTAGTCTACTGCAAGAGTAGAGCTTTAGACCATGCGGCCACCGAAGCAGGTAAACAAAATACACACTTTTATCAATCAAATAATAATTTCCCATCATTAGTGTGTTGTGATGCATTGTTTAGACTCGGGGACGACTACCAAAGCATCGCAGCCCAAGCCCTAACTGTCCCAGCTAACACAGCAGAGCTGATGAACTTCATCACATTCGTCCAGAAGGTTGAGAATGAGATAGTGTTTGTCCTGGAGGATCGTCTGCGTCTGGTGTGTAAATACATGCTGTTCCTGTCCGACTACACCACCTTCTCTCCAGCAGAGATGAAACAGAACTCCGCCACCTTTCAGTGGTACAGTCGCATGGCCAGCGTGTTTGAAGAACACCGACAAATAGTCGAACAAAAGACTCTTGATTACCAAGAAGCACTCCGGGTCAGTTCACTTTGTGTATCAAAACCTAATTTATAGTTAATATTAGATATATCTTAATCCCTTTTTTTTCTCAATTCCTATTCTTGATTCCAATTCTGTAGTTAAACCTCGATTTCCTGATTCTTGGATGTTTCCTATTTCATTATTTATCCAAGCATCCACTCTCATGTAAAATATTCTTATTCAACTTTATAGTACAGAAAATAAACTAAAATATATAAATAGTAATAAAAACAGTTAATGTTTAATTTTATAAAAGAAAGAAATTCATTTTATCAAGTATTAAAGCATATTATGCATAGTTAATAAAATAATTAGTAATACAAAAGTAACTATGTATTTTTACCTACAAATAAAGACTCACTGATTCAGAAAAAATGAATAATTTTAAAAAGATATAATAAAGAATTATCGAATACACAAGTCTTTAAAACTCACCAAATAGGGTAATTATCATCATCATTATCACCATCAATTGTTTCCATTCCGGGTCGGGTCTCTTTAGTATAGTAAAATGCATCCATCTTCCTATATTCTTCCACCACTCTTCCCCCTTTAATGTCTTCCATTCTTCTCCTCTCTCTTGAGCACTTTTATGTATATTATATGCTCATCCCTTATTATTCGTGGCCTCTCTTGCAGTCTTTTTTCTACATACTTCATCTTCGACATCCTCTCTTTTGTCATTCTCGTTACATGCCCATTCCATCTCAGTCTTGATTCCTCTATTATCTCATATACTCTTTCCCGGATAATTTAATTCTTAATTTGGTTTCTCCTCATGACAGCTAACATGCTCCTCACAAACCTTATTCCCATGTCCTCCACTTTCCTAGTTCCTCTTACATTCACTGTCCATGTTTCTGCAGCATATGTGACAATAGGTACAAGGTCATTAATTGAACCAAAATATATATAGCAAATAATAGAAAATATACTAATATAGAAATACTCAATTACAGCTCATTCTGAATCTTCGCCAGTACTTTCATTGAGAGCTAAGAATCAAAGCATTGAGAATCGTAATATTAAGATTGATTCTTGATTCTTTCGATATCAGTAAGAATCGAGGGTATTGACGAATTGAGTTTAACATCCTTAGTTTATATAATAACAAATTGATGCCATCACATGACAAGGGGTGTCACTATCACAATAGACTAGATCACCAGTCATGAGAAGGGTTGCAATTTGATTTCAATTTGGGTGTACTGAGAGAAGTTTTCCAATTTTCTCTCCCTTATATCTTTCCCATCTCTACCCCATTGGTATATGCAGATAGCGGATAAATAAATAGCTAGATAGTAAAACACAGTTCCCACAAGAAAGCTACAATATTTTTTCATGCACCATATTTGAATATGAATAGTACATATAATATGGAACATGTGAGTAGAGGAATGTAAAAAAGACTTTTTTTTTTGCAAACTTGAGCTGTAAACAACTAAATTATAGTTTTAATATAATTTGAGCCACATGGTATAACTATTAGACATCTGTGAAGCAGGGTTTTTGAGTTTTAATCATATCTCGAATTGCAAATATTATTCATGAATTTCAAATAATTATCAAATTGAATGGTATCCTAATTAAAGATGCTTAAATTTGGATGTTAAATAAAGAGTTTGCAATTTAAAGAACATTGGATTAGGCTAGTTGTGAAGCCTAGTCCCTACATGTTCTTCAACATGTTCATCCAACAATAGTTAGCCTTGTTTTACAGCACCATCTTTGGTGGTGATTATAAAATATTTCATTATATATCTTCAGCTGTCAAAGTTAATTAACACATTTTGTTATGTGCTGTAGGGTTTAGGAAGTTGCGTCGTGCCTTTCACTCTCCCTCCTGATGAGTTCCGGATAGCATGAAACTTAGGTCGGTGGATTGAGCAGTAACAAATAATGTTATTTAAGAGGTGGCCATTATCTCTATCCATCGGCAGCAGTGTAAAGAGTGAACCATATTCTTTTCATCGTGGGGGCCATATTGTGTTTGTTCCTTATTTATGTTTCTATCCACCTTTCCTGTACCTTCTTCCAAATATAATACAGATGTCTAGTATCTATATTATCATGTATCTTAAATACCTGCTGATGTATGTTTTTATATTGGTCAATGTCAGAGCACTCTAAGTCTAGGTAGCCAAGCCGCTGTCCTCTCTTAGCCTCAATCTTCCTTCTCATTACCATTACCTCGCTCTTCACAGTACTAAATTTCACTCCACACTCTTTCACTTCCT
>CABFVX010007222.1:0-32515 GCA_902151425.1 Timema shepardi
TGGGATCCGAACCACGGTGGAGGCCTAGCATTCCCCACATTCACAAGATGTCTTGTCAGAGGTGAAGGAAGGGTTTGGTAATCAGAAAAATCTGTGCCGGGACCAATTTATAAAATAAGTATTGAAAGTAAATTCGTATCAGCTCATATTTATACATTTATAATCACACTAGGGATTAGGATTTCTAATGAAGGATGGTCTATGTTGTTTCACGGTAGGGGGTAGAACAATTTAACCCGACACCTTATCTCAGTCTCGGTAACCTGCCTGGCTACTGAGCTAAGGGTCACGGGTTTGACTCCTGGCATGGACGAAAATTTATCATTGATGAATATATAGTTTTATTCTTTCCCGTTAATAAATTAACGACCGGGGACTGGATGTTGTGCTTGCCCTAGTCTTAAGATAGATTATAAGGCATATGAAGCTACGACAGTTCTAGCAATATATGGCTTCAATAAAAAACAGACCATAGGCCGGAAACAGTAATGGAGGTAAAGCAAACCAAGGGCCCACGATTTTTCTTGTCTACTGGAGATGTCATTTTCCGGATCTAAGCACATTTGTAATAAAACTCATAAAACAATGATCGTTTATAAAAAAAATGTAAAATAAATAAATTAAATACGCATATAATTTATTAGTTGTTTATTTAATATTATATATATGTATTTTTAATTTTCTTCTATGAAATAATGTTGTATTGTTCATGAGCCTGTGGGCCGCGGGTTGGAGATCCCCGATTTAAGAGTTGTTTGTAGGCCTATATTAAGATGAGGGAGCTACTAATATATATATATATATATATATCCAACCCTCGGTACAAACTTATGGTCATCTCTGCCCCTTGTGATGTAACACGTCGGACCCGTCCTGTTCTAGTTAACTCTTCTGAGACTTTCAAGATGCACATGGAAAAGTACAAGCAGGACAACGGCAAAGAGTACTGGCGGGTGATCGGCAGCGACGTTCCAAAATTCTACGTCACCCGTGCCTACCTCCATATAGACAACCTGTTCAACGGTGACAAAGTGCTAGGTAAGGAACTTGTTCAGTGCTCTTCACAGTTTCTGTTCTCCTAATACAACCTTTTCAACGGTGACTAAGTGCTAGGTGAGGAACTTGTTCAGTACTCTTCACAGTTTCTGTTCTCCTAATACAACCTTTTCAACGGTGACTAAGTGCTAGGTGAGGAACTTGTTCAGTACTCTTCACAGTTTCTGTTCTCCTAATACAACCTTTTCAACGGTGACTAAGTGCTAGGTGAGGAACTTGTTCAGTACTCTTCACAGTTTCTGTTCTCCTAATACAACCTTTTCAACGATGACTAAGTGCTAGGTGAGGAACTTGTTCAGTGCTCTTCACAGTTTCTGTTCTCATAATACAACCTTTTCAACGGTGACTAAGTGCTAGGTGAGGAACTTGTTCAGTACTCTTCACAGTTTCTGTTCTCCTAATACAACCTATTTCAATGGTGACTAAGTGCTAGATGAGGAACTTGTTCAGTACTCTTCACAGTTTCTGTTCTCCTAATACAACCTTTTCAACGGTGACAAAGTACTAGGAGAGGAACTTGTTCAGTACTCTTCACAGTTTCTGTTCTCCTAATACAACCTTTTCAACGGTGACAAAGTACTAGGTGAGGAACTTGTTCAGTACTCTTCACAGTTTCTGTTCTCCTAATACAACCTTTTCAACGGTGACAAAATACTAGGTGAGGAACTTGTTCAGTACTCTTCACAGTTTCTGTTCTCCAAATACAACCTTTTCAACGGTGACAAAATACTAGGTGAGGAACTTGTTCAGTACTCTTCACAGTTTCTGTTCTCCTAATACAACCTTTTCAACGGTGACCAAATACTAGGTGAGGAACTTGTTCAGTACTCTTCACAGTTTCTATTCTCCTAATACAACCTTTTCAACGGTGACAAAATACTAGGTAGAGGAACTTGTTCAGTGCTCTTCACAGTTTCTGTTCTCCTAATACAACTGGACCACAACCAACAGCTGTTTGTTGGTACGAGTTCTACAACCATTAGATATTTTGTTAGGGTGGAGGAAGGTTGGATTTTAGAGGAAATGTACTAGTATTTTCTGGTAGGGAAAGTTGAAAATAATTTATAGAGTAAACTCAGCTCACCCAGACAGAGATTCGAACCCCCCAACTAACGTTCATCGGCAGTCCAATATATTGCGAGAGTGACCTCTTTGACCTGCGTTTGTAAACCGAAACGCTGCGTTGGGCGGTGAGCAGGTGTGTATCATGGGAGTTTAGGGGAAGATTGAAAAAAGAAGCGAGGGGGGGAAAAATTGATAAATAAAAATAAATATTTTGAAATCCTGATCAACACTATTTTTGGCTCACTTCATTGGCTGCATTGTCTGAGGCGTTATTCTTGCCATATACTGGAATGCCGAAGATAAGGAGATAAGTGTTTCAATCCCGGTTGGATGTTCTGAGATTGTTTTTTTTTTTGCGAAATGGTTTTCCACTCTCTTTCTTCATAAAAATGCACTTAGATGTATGGAGTGAACTGTTGTTGGATCATTATAATGACAACAGCTCTTAGCTGCATGGAGTGAACTGTTGTTAAATCATTATAATGACAACAGCTCTTAGATGCACGGAGCGTAAATATTTATAATGTTGATCACTATTGAAATGTTAGTTTCTATGTTAACACTACATTAGAAACTTTCTAAATGAAGATAAAAACTTCTCATATAATCCTAAGACATCCTTGACAGATATTCAACAACTGTTGATATCAACATGTGAAGATAATTAAACCATCTATTTCTACTGGACCAATATTTGATTTATTTTGACTAAAAGAAGGTTTTGATATAAAATCTGCCAAAACATTGACTTTTTCTCACGTCGCCTATTTGACCGACCTTCTATCCTGTACATTTTGAAGCTAACACTCTCATATACAGTGTGTTCGGAAGCTCAGAGCCCAAAATGCACATGTAGCTTGTTTGAACAAAAAATAATACAAAATCTCTGTAGACTTACATCCGGAAAACTAGGCTAATACCATTAAATTGTGTTCAAAGTTTCAGTGTACAGGGCTTGGAGAGCAAAGCTGATGCAAGCATGCGTGTACAACAGGTTGCATAGGAGCTAGGTGCGTGGAACTGCACATCTCGACATCTTGGAGCACAACAACAGAACACACCACAATTAATAGTAAACAACACACCAGTCCATATAAAAATCCGAATAAGTTCTGAGGGTCATCATTAACGGTCCTACATCACAGAAAGGACTCGCCATAACAACATGCGCAGTGCCGTGCGCCGAACTCCTATGCAACCTGTTGTACACGCATGCTTGCACAGCTTTGCTCTCCCAGCGTGAAACGCCAAAGCTTTGAACACAATGTAATGGTATTAGCGTAGTTTTCCGGATGTAATTGTATGGAGATTTTGTACTACTTTTGGTTCAAACAAGCTGTATGCGCGGTTTGGGCCATGAGTTTCCGAACATCCTGTATGTATGTATGTATGTATGTATGTATGTATGTATGTATGTATGTATGTATGTATGTATGTATGTATGTATGTATGTATGATGTGTATGTATGTGTGTGTGTGTGTGTGTGTGTGTGCTGTCACTCACCGGCACTGGCACTTGTCGTCTCATTCAGTCTCTCCGTGCTCGAGTTTGAGTAGCCGACCTGCCCCAACGTGGTGACCTCGATAAGGTACCGGGTGCAGGCTGACAGACCGGTCAAGGTGTAGGTGAAAGTGTTTGTCGTATGACAGGGGAACTCCGTCCCGCTATCCAGATCCGTCAGGCAGTAACTGAACCCGGTCCTCGGACATCCGTTGTCGAGGGGAGCCAGCCACTGGACTATTATCCGAGAAGAATCTGAATACATAGCCTGGATATCTCGCACGGGACCAGGACCTGGGACAAAAATTAATCAACTAGGTTATATTTAGACCTGGTGGTAAGGTGCCGGACTTCTGTGCTGGCGTCCGGGGTTCAATCCTCGGTCCCGGCATAGATTTATCTGATTACCAAACCCTTCCTTCACCTCTGACAAGACATCTTGTGAATGTGGGGAATACCAGGCCTCCACCGTGGTTCGGATTCCACGTTAAACTGTAGGTCCTCCATTTCATCTCACAATCACCCTACCATTACACATTAGCGTAAGTGCGTATAACCCAGACGGGTAGTAAGACGCGGTGCTAATAATAATAATAATAATAATAATAATAATAATAATAATAATAATATATTTACAGGGAGTGTACCCACATTTGCGTGGAGAGAGCTTGGGAAATATATAATTTTAAATCGCCCTCAGCACACCCAACTGAGATTCGAACCTAAATCTCTCCTCGATCATCCTCGGTCTAATCTTAATCTACTGCTAGAGTAACGCCTGAGACCATGCGGCCACCGAAGCGGGTGGCCTGGGAGTTACCTCAAGATATGGTATCCGGTGTAGTGAGTATCTACCCCTGTAAGATAGACTCACCTGTACATGTTTGACTTTTGACCAGCGCAGCGCAGGCCAGAACCAGAACTGAACGGAGGTACATTTAAACCTGTAACAAAAACAAAACAGTATTAAAATGATCAGAAAACACCAAAAAATATATTTGTTCTCATTATTATTGTACGGTTTTTGTAGGAAGGAACTTTTATAAACCCACTTTCAGTGGCCGAACAGTCTAAGGCGTCACTCTCTCAATCTACTAGACTGCCGATAACTGAGAGAGCGTTGGGTGGTCTGAGGGTGTTTTTTTCCCTAAACGATTTTTCCCCCACTAACCCTTAACGCAAATGCGCGTGCACTTCCTTTAAAATGCAAACTTACACACCCTTAATTCATCAACGTAATTAGTACATTTACGTATAATCTGAACAGACGCGATGATAATTATAAAAAACAACAACTACTGATCTCTAATTAAAGAATCACCAACGTTCTTCCCCAGGTCGTTACATTATCAGTCGAGGTCGCCGATATCTAGAGCTTAGTTAATCATCCGTTTCAATTAAACGACACATTTTACTCACAGACAATGTCGGAGATTGCTTTGAAGGACGAGTTTTTTCAAAAATTATCACCGCGTCTTACCAACCGCTCGGGCTGTACGCCTATGTACTAATTACGCTAATAAGTTCGGAATAGGAAATGTTGAATTTAAAAGAGGTGAACCCAAAATTACGTGGAGACATTTCATCTCACGATCACCCTACCATTACACATTAGCGTAAGTGCGTATAACCCGAACGGGTAGTAAGACGCGGTGCTAGTAGTAGTAGTAGTAGTAATAGTAATAATAATAATAATAATAATAAAAGAGCATGCGTGACTGGTTATATGAATGTTGCTGAAACGCAGGGATTATGCAACAATGAAGATCGAACTTTTTACGAATTGTAAAGAATCGCATTGACTTATTTTCTTTAACCGCCATTTTGTCCAGTAACTTATTTTCCTCAGGGTCAACAACTAAATGCTATAAAGTGTGAATAAAGCTAAATGATGTAATACAATTATTTTTTTTCATTTAATATAATGTAATCAAAATGTACATTTTTATAGTTATTTCCTCAAGTACACATATCATTACACCCTATTTACCTTAATTGAATCAGAAATGATGCAATTTAGAACGAATTGATAAAAATTAAATATTTAAACAAATTACAAAGAAATAATACTGTGTTTTTATTCACTTGTAATAATACAAAAATTGACTTAGTTCCTTCTTGTACGCACTGATCCTATTAAGTATATTATTGATTAAAATTAGTTTATATTATTCACTTAATGGTGTGTATTTCGGTTCATTTTTCAATTTCCTTAATCAAATTGTTTCCCTGCGGTCAAAACTCAATAGACATTAAACAGGTAAACATTGAAAAGATAAATTATTATTATTAGCACCACGTCTTACTACCCGTTCGGGTTATACGCACCTACGCTAATGTGTAATGGTAGGGTGATTGTGAGGTGAAATGGAGGACCTACAGTTTAACGTGGAATCCGAACCACGGTGGAGAACCTGGCATTCCTCACATTCACATGATGTCTTGTCAGAGGTGAAGGAAGGGATTATTAATTAAGTAAATCTTAGCCGGGACCGGGGATCGAACCCCGGCCACCAGCATAGAAGTCTGACACCTTACCTCTAGACCACCAGGTCACCCGAAAAGATAAAAATAATACAAATATTATAAAAGCGGTTATAGATAGTTTTATATGTAGATGATTAAAAATATGATGTGTTTAAATAACATTTTTAGAATTATTGATGGTTTTTAATCAGTCTATGATACACATAAAATATATATTATTAATTGATTAATATCGTCGTTTGTTACGTAATTATAATGTTGACAACAACAAAATTATCGGCTTTAGTGGCCGAATGATCTAACGCGCTACTCTAGTGTTGTACTATACTACCGAATACAGGGAGATATGGGTTCAATCCCAGTCGTATACACTGAGGGAGGTTTCCCCCCGAATGGTTTTCCACTCTTCTTCAAATCAAATGCATGTGCACTTCACCTCAATTAACTCTTATTAATCCCTAAGTCATTAGTGTAATTAGCTTATAGCTGCATCGCCTAAACGGGTAGTAATATGAAGTGCTAAAAAAAATTAAATGCAAAATATTAAAATAATAATTAAATTTTATCTATATCGTTGATAACGCAATGTATCGGAAACACTATTTTACCGAAAATAATCAGTTTAACTAAAACTTTGGGCTGAAGCCGTCCTTTTAAAATGTGCTAATTCTATTTATTTTAGCACCGCACCTTGATAAATCTCCAGGCTATACGCATACTTACTAATTACACTAATGAAGTAGAGAGGAGAAAGGCTGAATTCAGAGGAAATGCACCCACACTTGCTTGGAGGGGAAATGGAAAATTATTTTGTACTAATCCCCTTCAATACACCCGGACGGGATTCGAGCATCGATTTCAACTGTCATCGGCGGTCCAATCCAACACGTGAGTGAAGCCTTGGCCCATGCGGCCACCGGAACGGGTAATTTCTAATTCAAAAGAACGATAAGTAGCAGCCTGGCTCCCTCCATAGTGTCATCCCACAAGCCAACTGTAACGACAGAGTGGTCGCCGCATGTAGGCGAAGATAGTGTCAACATTTGTGGTTAGAAGGCGTCATGCGGTCAGCACTGTAAGAACTACCGACGTTAATCTCATTTTTCTAGACCAGAGCTGCTACTTATTTATTCAAGTAGCTCCTCACGAGCCTGAGGTTGACCCCCGTTACAGACAACCCCACCCCACAGAAGAGTCTGTAAGCTCCGGAGATCGAACCAGAGACAGAAGTACGACCACGTGACACGCTCTAAACCAATCACCAGTCTACAGTCGACCCTTAGGCCAGCGTCGCACTGGACCGAAGTTAATCCTCTGTAAGACAGGAAGGGCTGAATTATAAACTGAGTGAAATTAGGTCCCAAACTCATTAGCAATTAATAAAGAATCCGTAATAATCTGGTCATTAATTTCTATGCTTTATGGGGAACCTTTATTAATACTATTATTTCTAACAAATTTCCAAATATCCTTGTGTCTGCTTTTGATACTATTTTACATTGATTTCATCCAATTGTCTATGCCTATAATCAAAGTAGTTTTAACTAATTTACGAAAGTGTGAAAAATCTGAATAGAATTCATTATTATTTGTTTGTTTAAACTTTATGAAAAAAAAAAATTCTTAATATAATATTTAAGTGTAAAATAAAACCAATTCGGATATTTGGAGGAATTCTGAACAGTAATTTGTGGAATATAAGTTTTGAATCTCCTTTAGACTAAATTTGTAATAATAATAATAATAATAAACTAGTTCTTTCACAATTGACGAGGATTTAAATAAATCCTTCAGCCCAACACCCGGTCAACTTCTGTGGACAGGTTCAGTTACAAATGGCGATAAAAACCGGTTATTATAAATCAAGGTCAGTGCAAATAAAACAACTAATAAAGAGTAATCATCTTGTTTTTATTTGAGAGAGAAACGATATCAGATTTTCTTTTGTTTGGACGCGTTTCTTGGCGACCATCACGTATAGTAGAATCACTGTAAGAACTGAGATGAGTACCTGACAGCTACAAAAGTTACTCTGTCTCTCTTTATTTTAAAATAATTATTATAATAATAATATTTAGCACCACGTCTTACTACCCGTTCGGGTTATACGCTTTAAGTACTAATTACTCTAATGGATTAGGAATTGGGAAGGTTGAATTACAGGAAGGGAACCCGTATTTGCGTGGAGGGAGAGTGGGAAAACCATTTAGGAAAAACCACCCCCAGTTCACCCGACCGAGATTCGAACCTCGATCTCCCCGTCCTCGGCAGTCGAGCTCAACACGACAAGCGCATTAGCCAACTACGTCACCGAGGTGGGTAATTATTATAAAATAGTAATAATAATGACCTTAATTTATCTGGTGAAGTTTAAGGCGCGAGGCTTCTCTTTTCCTTGTACCAGAGATCATACACAACAATATTAATGGTATAATAATATGATTTTTTAAATGAGAGAATAAGATAAAACCCTTTACAAGTTAAATCCTATACTTATCTTTATTAATATATTAATAGCATTATGAATTTGTCTGCCATGAGCATTTAATGATATTTATTGCGATCAGATGTTCTGTGAATTTAAAAATTAGTAGCCTCTGTACACAAACATATGCACCTAGAACTTGTAACTTTAAAATTTGGATTTGTATTTTTAATTAATCGGAAGAAATAAAATGAGATATTTTATATCTGTTTTGAAGAAAAGAAAAGCATCGCAATCCATTGCAGTGTAACCCAGGGCAACATCGCAATCCATTGCAGTGTAACCCAGGGCAACATCGCAATCCATTGCAGTGTTACCCGGGGCAACATCGCAATCCATTGCAGTGTTACCCAGGGCAACATCGCAATCCATTGCAGTGTTACCCAGGGCGACATTGCAATCCATTGCAGAGTTACCCAGGGCAACATCGCAATCCATTGCAGTGTTACCCGGGGCAACATCGCAATCCATTGCAGTGTTACCCAGGACAACACCGCAATCCATTGCAGTGTAACCCAAGGCAACATCGCAATCCATTGCAGTGTTACCCGGGGCAACATCGCAATCCATTGCAGTGTTACCCAGGGCAACACCGCAATCCATTGCAGTGATACCCGAGGCAACATCGCAATCCATTGCAGTGTTACCCAGGGAAACATCACAATCCATTGTAGTGTTACCTGGGGCAACACCGCAATCCATTGCAGGGTTACCCAGGGCAACATCGCAATCCATTGCAGTGTTACCCAAGGCAACGCTGCAGTTCAAATTATTTCAATAATTTGGTGCTGTTTATTTGACCAGATATACAGCGCTGTGCGAAATTAATAGAAACAATTAGAATTTTTTTTAAATGCATACACAACCTTAGAGCACGGCAATGAGCATATGTTAGCACAGCCTTATGGGTAATAATTGACACAAATGGCAGTGTGACCAACCTAACTGAAGCCACCCGAAATATCCCTTCCAAGTGCAATGTTTCTATTAGTTTGTACAACACTGTATTGGGAGGCCGTAACTCTTAAGGTGTTAAAATAGTTTAGAGTGAATTCCTAAAAGCCAGAAAGCAGGTGGATTTATAAAGTTCCTGGGGGGAGCTATTCTGCAGTATGAGAACAAATAGGGGATGAGGCAAATACAAATGACAAAAATTGTGTTGTGAATCCCCTATTATTTATTTAGCACCGAATCCAACCACCCGTTTGGGTTATACGCTTAAGTAGCTTAAGTACTAATTGTTTAGGAATTGGTACGGTTGAATGTAGAGGAAGTGAACCCGCATTTACGCTCAGGCAGAGTGGAAAACTATTTAGGAAAAATCAGCCCCAGTTCACCCGAGCGAGGATCTAACCTCGATCTCCCCGTTCTCGGCGGTCTAGCTCAATACGAAACTACCACGTTAGCTGACTACGCCACCGAAGCTATTAAATGGCATCATTCGATCCACAAAAATCCATTCTACGCTCCTACAACAGTTACCTTTCTTTTCCCGGGCATTTGCTCTTAATGATAAACATAAATATGTGGACTTTTGTACTTTTCAGAGGGGAAAATTTCAACCTTAAAACTATGTTTACGAGTCAATGTATGCATAGGGTATTTTTTTAATTGGTGTCAAATATTCTAGGAGCGTATCCCCATGGACTAACCTAAGTTAATATAAACATGGGTCCAGAAACGGGTTGTGTCTGAGCTAGAAGGAGTTTTACTGTTTAATTAACAAACAATCCAAGATAACAGGCAATGCAACCTAACAAGACAAAGTTTTAACAGAAACAAACAAAACCACAAGACAGAACATTTTGATACAATACTTGTTCAAAATGGTGTCTTGTTTCCATGTATTCTTTGAGCCAGCTTTCCATGCTTTGTCGCACTCTATTGAAGAGACCTGGGACACAGACGAATAATATACCCAGACACTCAGCCTTCAGGTGAAAATGGTAGCGCTCCTTTTGGCAGCTTGAGTCCTTCACCACTAGGTTCGCTGCGGTTAGTCCTATCATCACCCAGCAGTGACACTAGCGAAGCCCGGTGTTGAAGGACTGAAGCTGGTAAAAGGATCGCAACTAAACCCCCATGAGGTTGAGAGTCTGTTACTTAATTGTCTGTGACCAAGGGGTGTTGCGTATTTGATCACATCAACTTGTGAGACGTTCTTTTAAATCCTCAACATCAGGCACAGGAGTTGAGTAAACAATGGACGTCAAATGTCCCCAGAGATTAAAAAAAACCATTCAATGGCTCCCCCACGATCAATCCATCTTTGAGGAAAACTTTAACAACTCTGAAACTAAGCGTTTCTAGACCCCATGTTTGTGTTACCGTTTCTTACTGTTTGGTCCATGGGAATACACCCCTAGAATATATGACACCAATTAAAACACACCCTGTATATATGAAAAGTTTTATTTTCATTCCAGAAAGTCGACCTTGGTGGTCTTGTGGTAAAGTTCTCGCCTCAGGATCCGATGTTAGTGGGTTCAAACCCAACCGGGGTCTACGGATATTCGGAGGGGAAGTAAATACGTCGGTTGTGGCGTGTAAATGAAACATGGGAGGTATGTGAAAATAACTTTCATGGCGAAATTGGTGGTCCCTTTCATTCTCGCTCATAGAAGTTATCACGTGCATGTTAAATACCTTAAATAAACGTTCCAGTAAACTTCAAACTCGTGTAGTGTTATAGGTTTTGTAGATATCTCAGCTAAACGCAACATCCGATGGGCAATATCTCAGCTAAACGCAACATCTGATGGGCAATATCTCAGCTAAACGCAACATCTGATGGGCAATATCTCAGCTAAACGCAACATCTGATGGGCAATATCTCAGCTAAACGCAACATCTGATGGGCAATATCTCAGCTAAACGCAACATCTGATGGGCAATATCTCAGCTTAACGCAACATCTAATGGGCAATATCTCAGCTAAACGCAACATCTGATGGGCAATATATCAGCTAAACGCAACATCTGATGTGCAATATCTCAGCTAAACGCAACATCTGATTGCAATATCTCAGCTAAACGTAACATCAGATTGACAATATCTCAGCTAAACGCAACATCTGATTGCAATATCTCAGCTAAACGTAACATCTGATTGCAATATCTCAGCTAAACGTAACATCTGATTGACAATATCTCAGCTAAACGCAACATCTGATTGCAATATCTCAGCTAAACGCAACATCTGATTGCAATATCTCAGCTACCTAGACAAGAAATACTGGATACGAGGTGTCGAGTTTTCCAATTGGTTCCAAACCTACGATACCAAAACGAGTATATAGCTGTTATCATTACACAGGAGTGGACCTCTGCAGAGGGGATTCTGGTATAGTGACACGGGTGTATTTGTCTTTCTGACATAGTGTTATTATTATTATTATTGTTAGCGCTGTGTCTTACTACCCGTTCGGGTTATACGCACTTACTCTAATTTGTAATGGTAGGGTGATTGTGAGATGAAATGGAGGACCTACAGTTTAACGTGGGATCCGAACCACGGTGGTGGCCTGTCATTCCACGTATTCACAAGTTGTGATTAATACACGTCTTGTCAGAGGTGAAGGAAGGGTTTGGTAATCAGATAAATCTGTACCGGGACTGAGGAATGTTATATAAAACACGCATGCACATTAAATACATACATAAAAAATAATAAAATTCAAACAAAATATAATAAAACTAGGAAAAACTAACATTTAAAAATCACAGACTTGAGTCAGTCAGTATGTCACGTGATTACATTTTCACACACAAGCGATGAAAGCCGAGCCTACACATCCCCTATTTTAGGCAACCCACTCGCCACCGCTGTATAGTTACCGTCTGCAATAGCTCTAACTTTATGTGACATTCTTGGCATTTAATAAATATTGTCAAGTTAGGTTTGAAATGTATAGAAAATCTTAAGATTTAACAATGGATAGGACTCGAATTATCAAAATATTTCCTTCTAATAATCGATGTAAATATTTTTTTCTACCGTTAGTTCACATACGAATTTCAAGGGGAATTATAATGGATTCGAACTATCGATTTTTTAAACTAACCAATGTCGAATTAGCCAAATCCTACTGTATTATGAACATGTATTAAATACATATATATATATATATCTATACTCGCTTTGCTCGTCGTGGGCTCCGCCCCCCAAACCTCCGGTNCCCCCCCCCAGTGAGTGTAAACTAAAATAATTCCATCGTTATTTTGAACGTTAATTTATTTTTACAATTTTATTATCATATCTGTCTCATAAATGTGTCAGAAAATTTAAAAATGTGCAAAATCTACATCAAATCAAAAAATCTAGCTCTGGTGCAATCAGTTTTTTGATAGGTCTTACCGTTTGTTTAGCCACAAGAGGCCTCCAAAGAAAGGTCCGCACTGACTATAAAGTTGCTCCATAATTTTGAATTATTTTCGAGAGTTACAAATTAAATTTTTTAACTTTTTGGAATTTTCCCGTCGGTTACAGGCTAAAAGCTATAAGTTTGCCAAATTTCAAGTTTCAAGCTCATCTGGAAGCGGGTGAACATTAATATCAGTGAGTGAGTCAGCCGTGTGGCTTTATAGTATAGTGATACTTTATTATTATTAGCACCGCGTCTTACTACCCGTTCAGGTTATACGCACTTACGCTAATGTGTAATGGTAGGGTGATTGTGAGATGAAATAGAAGACCTACAGTTTAACGTGGAATCCGAACCACGGTGGAGGCCTGGCATTCCCCACATTCACAAGATGTCTTGTCAGAGGTGAAGGAAGGGTTTGGTAATCAGATAAATCTGTGCCGGGACCGAGGATTGAACCCCGACGGCCAGCAGAGAAATCTGACACCTACCCCTAGACCGCCAGGTCACCTATATATAGTGATACTGAAGGTTTATATACATATATATATATATATATTCAGTCATTTTTTATAACAGATACTAAATAATATTATAAAACCGGCCAGTGGTTGAATAACATCTACTACTTAAGCGGGGATAAGTCAAATATGTAAGCATATAAAAATATAGTGTGCTTTTTTTTACTTTTAAAACTTTATCTTTACTACTTTATGGATAGTTTAAAAATTAATAGTAGTGACATGAAACAAACATAAACCTTATCTTAAGACTTTTATTTACAAGTTTAAAACTTTGCTTCAAATTTAAAAATTAAATTAATAGAACTATTTTATTTTATTGGCATCACGTCTTACTACCCAACCAGGCTATAAGAATCTTAACAACGCCACACAGATAGGGATAAGAAAGGGTTAATTTATAGGAAGTGTGCCCGCATTTACGTTGAGGAAGAACAAAAAAAAATCATTCAATAAAATCCACACTCAGTAGAACCAACAAGGATTCGAGCCCCGATCCACCCCGTCATCGGTAGTCCTAGTCTATTTCAATAGTGACGCCTTATACCGTGCAGCCAGTGGCGAGGATTAAATAGTCCAAGGCATCCCTATCCCATTAGACTGAATTTGGGTAAATTGAAGTTAATTCAGGTTCGATGTATTAAGAGTTGGTTTTTCTAAATAGTTTTCCAGTAACGTTATATTTACTTCAAACGGACCGAAAAAAACTCTTAATTTTATTTATTCTTAAACAGTTTTTAATTAATTAAAAGAATCAAGTCCAAATATTATAATTTGTTCTTTTAGATACACATGTTTGTGTACAGGGGCTAGTAATGTCTAATGTCAGACCTGTGCATGCGGTAGATATCACGTAATGCTGATGACAGACAAACTCTTCGTTTTATAAATATAAGATAGATACTGGCATATGTCGGACAAAAACCAACTAGGTGCGAGAAATTCAGAGTTCACTAGTTGCTAATATTATTATTATCATTATTGTTATTATTAGCACCGCGTCTTACTACCCGTTCGGGTTATACGCACTTACGCTAATGTGTAATGGTAGGGTGATTGTGAGATGAAATGGAGGACCTACAGTTTAACGTGGGATCCGAACCACGGTGGAGGCCTGGCATTCCTCACATTCACAAGATGTCTTGTCAGAGGGGAAGGAAGGGTTTGGTAATCAGATAAATCTGTGCCGGGACCGAGGATTGAACCCCGGCCGCCAGCACAGAAGTCCGACACCTTACCCCTAGACCGCCAGGTCACCTTAGTTGCTAATAGTTTCACACGTACTTTTTATCAGCACCATGTCTTACTACCCGTTCTGGCTATAAATTTATGTACTAATCACGTTAATGGTTTTAGGGATTAGGAAGGCTATGTTTATAGAATGTGTACCCGCATTTGCGTGGAGGAAGAGTGGAAAACCAATTTGGAAGAAAACACCCTCAGTACACTTTAGCGAGGTTTGAACTTCGATCTCCCCATTGTTGGCAGGTTAGTCTACTGTGAGCGTGGTGCCTTAGACTATGCGACCACCAAAGCTGCTTAGAAAAAACTAGTTTGGTATGTTTTAATCGTTCTTTCTTAAGGCGGCTCTACTATATATTACTAGCCGTGGTTCAACAGAGAAAGATCGTGTTCGATTAATCTAGACGTGATTGGCAGATCGTGAGAAACTGGGTGTTGGCTTGATTCGCAGTCGGGAGACCGTGGTTTGATCACCGGCCAGGTGAGATCACAGTGGTATTCACTCCCCTCCCCCTCAATCCCCCCTCGTCCCATCACTCTGTGACTTCTAAACCTCTCGCCGGACCAATCCTGAAGTTAGGCTAGTTTGTAAGGATAATTTTTGTAAGGGACAAGCTTAATGAGAATATTAAAAATGAAAACAGGTGGAAAAAATGCAAATAGAAATTGAGTTATCTATTAAGAAAGTGTAATGGATACCACATATAAACAGATGATAAATACACTTGTCCCTTACAAAAATTATCATTATTTTCTCCTTACTAAGTAATATGAATATAAATACAATAGTTTGTAAGGGATTGACAAAACTTTTGTTGACCTCGGTTATCTTAAGGTAAAGTTTTCGTCTTTTGGACTCGAGGTTCTTGGGTTCGAACCCATCCAAGATCTACGGATTTTCCTTGAGGGGGGAAAAAAATCCGTTACAAAAAATTCTTCGAAGGAGAAGTAAAGGCTTCGGTCCCTTGTCGATTGTGATATGTAAAATAAAACTGGAAGTTATTTGAAAATTTCTCTTCCCGTCAAAATTGGTTGGCTCTTTAGCTCTTGCTCATAGACATTTTCGTGATCTGATATATTAAGTCAATTCAGAAATTGCACGTTTAATACCTTAAATAAAATAAATATAGCAAAACTTTTTTTCAGGCAAAATAAATCGTATATTTCTCCGGTAGAAACATAAGAGTTTAATTTTATTCACCTGGTGATATCAACAGTTGTTGAATATCTTTCATGAGCACAGCGCCATTATCTATCAAACTTTTTAAATGAAGAGAAAAAGTTGTCATTAAATTCCAGGACACCTTTGACAGATATTCAACAACTGTGAATTTCACCATGTGAAAAAAAATTAAATTCTGTATATGTTTTTACTGGAATAATATTTTATATATTTTGACCAATAACTGTATTGATATAAAAATCATAAACACACTGCCCTTTTTTTTATCGCATTCTATACAGCCCCACCTTATAATTAGATAATTTTAGATTGTACTTTTTGCTTACGCGGACAGTTTTAGTTAAACATATTTGTATTTTTTGTTTACATGAACAATTTTAATTAAAAATATAAATCCATTACTGTTTCCACCCTGTCGTCAGTTTTTTTTATTCAAGCCAAATATTTTCTACTATCAGTTGAGTAGGCCTGTCGTATCTTCATATGTCTTACACTCAACTCAAGACTAGGACATGCACAACATCCATTCCCCAGCAGTTAATCTATCAATGTGAAAGGGTAAACCTAAATTTCATCAATGATAAATTTTCACCCATGCCAGGAATCGAACCCGGCACCTTTAACTCGATAGACAGGGAGGTTATCTATTAGGCTAAAGGTGTCGGACTAGTTTTTTATTAAAGATTTAGCTCGTGAATTAAATCGGTTCGCGAAAATTGCTGGCCTCTTCTTACAAATAAGACATTTCGAAAAATAGTAGCCGTTAATATAACGCTGACCTTGAAATGAGAGGAGCTAATTTTTGTTGGACCACTCGGGTTCAGTGAATTGAGTTAGGTAACCAGTTTGTGAAGGCACGCCCCGGGAAGATCACCGAGAACAACCAATCAACTCGTCTAACCGGAGGAACTTTTGACAGACAGCACCATTTTAAGGAAATTAGCCACAGAGATGGAGATTATAGGAATCGTATGTAGAGATAATACAGGATGATCCAAAAGTCACGCAACCCAAGGAATTATTATTATTAATATTATTATTATTATTATTATTATTATTATTAGCACAACGTCTTACTACCCGTTCGGGCTATACGCATTTACGCTAATGTGTAATGGAAGGGTGATTGTGAGATGAAATGGAGGACCTAAAGTTTAACGTGGAATCCGAACCACGGTGGAGGCCTTGCATTCCCCACATTCGCAAGATGTCTTGTCAGAGGTGAAAGAAGGGTTTGGTAATTATATAAATCTTTGCCGCGACCGAGGATTGAACCCCGGCCGCCAGCACAGAAGTCTGACACCTTACCCCTAGACCACCAGGTCACCAAACCCAAAGAAAAAAAACTTATTTTTTTTGCCATCAATTTGGCATATTGTTGATTTATTCGACACGCGTGATTCTGGAAAACTACTCGCAAACTATTGTTGGTATTCCATGTACGAGTTGGCCTTAAGATAATTGTTCCAAAATTAATACTCGCTCTGCTCGTGAAAAATTCATCTTACACTTTCAAATGCTGTAAATCATCTGGCTAGACCTAGTGTATGTTTCAAGGCCACACGGCCTGCACAACACCCGGGCAACATTACAGTGTTGCCATACATGTAAACAACATGTTCATTTTGCATGTTCTTCAGGAAAACAGAGTTGCGCAACTTTTGGATCATTTTGTAGTTTTCCATCACTTTCCTCGCCCTTCAATCACTTATTAATGCAGGGTTCGCATACTCACGGCACGTGGGCCGCATCGGGCCCGCAGGACATACCTAATTCGCCCGCTTGTCTGTCTTTTTATTTAGCACCACTTCTTACTACCCGTCCGGGATATATACTTGTGTACTAATTACTAGAATAGATTTAGGGCTGAGGAATATTTTATTTAAAGAAATTGTATTCGCATTTGCGTGGAAGGAGAGTATAAAATAATTTTGAAAAAAAACTCCCGACCGAGGTTCTAACCTTTATCCCCCCGTCCACGGCAGTCTAGTCTACAACGATAGTAACGCCTTAGACCATACGGCCACTGAAGTGGGTTTTGTCTGCAATAGTTGCATATATCATTATCCGGCCTGGAGTTATATAAGCACACGAAAAATAATAGTTTAATAATTTGGAATAACAAAAAAACATTGAACTATTTTAATCTGTGATTTTTTAACTTTAAATAATACTTGATTTTGGTGACCTGGTGGTCTAGGGGTAAGGTGTCACACTTCTGTGCTGGGGTTCCGGGGTTCAATCCTTGGTCCCGGCACAGATTTATCTGATTACCAAACCCTTCCTTCACCTCTGACAAGACGTGTATTGATCACAACTTGTGAATGTGGGGAATGCCAGGTCTTCACCGTGGTTCGGATTCCACGTTAAACTGTAGGTCCTCTATTTCATCTCACAATCCCCCTACCATTTCACATTAGCGTGAGTGCGTGCAACCCGAACGGGTAGTAAGACGTGATAATAATAATAATAATAATAATAATAATAATAATAATACTTGATTTTATGAATTTGTATTCGTATCATTTAATAAATAAGTTGCTTCGAGTGTTTCGTTAACACACATAACTAAGTGTGTAGGAAAATATTTTTTAAATATACATAGCATCAAATAGCTAGTACAGACTTGCATGGGTGAGCACGCGGGTTAAACGTCCGGCCCCTCTGGTCTAATTCGCCAGTTTCTGGTAGTTCGGGGTTCAAATCCCAGCTGGATGTACAGAGGGTGGTCCCCCACACATATGAAGATGTATTTATTCAAGCAAATTTATTTCATAAGAGATCAATCCGCAATGGACTGTTACAATTTTAAAATCAAATTCTTGTAAACACATTAAAACATTTACCCAAAAAACATTAAAATCCTGTAACCTCATCTATCCTGCTCTACCTTCCAGTGTAGATAAGAAATCCGTTCGAGCTGGAGTCGAGAAGATCTTGTAATTCTACTCCGTACTCATTTCCAATATTTTATATATCCTTGATTTCACAAATCACCAACTCTCAACTGGTTTAATAGTATTTTTACGATGCGCGTCTAATTATTATTATTTTTATTCTTTGTAATTTGTTTGTATCACGTCTTTTGTTTTTACACATATTTCCTCCGTCCCGACCACGCCTTAATTATGTAACATCTAGCTGTCGTAACAACACCTCATCCTTTTCACAACGACATAAGTAAGTGTGTTTGTTTAAATAATCTCTCTTTATTATTTTTATAACATATTAACGATGTATTACAATACTTCTTATAATAACTTTAATATTAATTTATCTCCATGTCTTCTTTAATTTAATTTGTAGTACCATAATTATGATACCATAGTTCCATAACATCTAGTAATGAGGGTGACCTGGCGGTATAGGGGTAAGGTGTCAGACTTCTGTGCTGGCGGATCGGGGTTCAATCCTTGGTCCCGGCACAGATTTATCTGATTACCAAACCCTTCCTTCACCTCTGACAAGACATCTTGTGAATGTGGGGAATGCCAGACCTCCACCATGGTTCGGATCCCACGTTAAACTGTAGGTCCTTCATTTCGTCTCACAATCACCCTACCATTACACATTAGCGTAAGTGCGTATAACCCGAACGGGTAGTAAGACGTGGTGCTAATAATAATAATAATAATCTAGTAATGAAGTAATCCATGACAGCTTTGCCTGTGCTGGATATAAAAAAAGGAGTAATGGGACACAAATACAGAAAAGACTTAGACATTACATAAATAACTCAACTAATTTTCTGAATCAGTTTGACAAATGTTAACTTAATTTTTATTATTTAATTTCAATACAAATCTAGACTTTAGAGCATTGTTCATATCACGTTATATTGTATAATATATTTTTGTATTAATATTTAAATGTGTCGACTAATGTTTTAAGGCTATTATTATTATTATTATTATTATTATTATTATTGGCACCGCATCTTACTACCCGTTCGGCTTATACACACTTACGTTAATGTGTAATGGTAGAGTGATTGTGAGATGAAATTGAGGACCTACAGGTTAACGTGGAATCCGAACCAAGGTGGAGGCTTGGCATTCCTCACGTTCACAAGATGTCTTGTCAGAGGTGAAGAAGGGGTTTGGTAATCAGATAAATCTGTGCCGGGACCGAGGATTGAACCCCGGCCGCCAAGCACAGAAGTCTGACACCTTACCCCTAGACCACCAGGTCACCTACTTTTAAGGCTATTCATCATCTCGTTTGAACATTATATATTTAGTTGATGATGTATTATAATTTTATATAATTGTTCACATCATACACTCTGTTTATCTGTGAACATTATTTTTAAATTCTACATTTTAGTGCTTGTCAATTTCACATAATACATTTAACCACTTTATTAACGGTTTGATTTATAAATTAATTTTATAATTTCTTAGATCAACTTATCTAAGCCTTAATTTTCACTATAACCATATATTATTTTAGAATGTTTTCTAAAATATTCTACGTCATATTTAGTGAGATATTTATAAAAGGTTAATATTGAATCCAAATTTTATTCTTCCTTCAAAATGTTTCCAAGAAGCGAACATTATTGTTGCTGTCACCCGCTTTGGTGGTCGCATGGTCTAAGTCGCTGCTTTCACAATGCCTGCCGATGACGGGGAGATCGTAGGTATACTGAGTGTGGTTTTTTCCACTTTCTCTCCCTCCCTTTCCAAGCAAATGCGGGTACAATTCCTCTACATTCAACTTCCCTCTACCCTAACCCATTAGCGTAGTTAGTCTACAAGCGTATAACCCAAGGAGGCAGTAAAACGCGGTGCTAAAATAAAAATATGAAGACTGACATTTCACTGCGCCGAGATTCGAACTGAAATGTTCCCGTCCTCAGCAGTCGAGCTTCAACACGACAAGCGCGTTAGGCAACTACGCCACCGAGGCGGGTCTCGCAACGAGAAAATATTAATTATTTGTTTCCCTTCCTCTAATGAGACTCGCCTCCCTTTGTAGCAAATATAAATATATTTTTTTCCCTTCACTCTTTCAATTTCCCACCTCTCTATTCCAGGGGTAGCACTATTGACATCGAGAAGGAGTTAGTCTCGACATCGCCATCAGTAGCAACAGCTGTTTTTAGCCTGTGGCTGGGTGAATTTAGTAAAATTCCTCCATCTTCCTCTATCGTTCCACCATTCTTCCTCCTTTAATTGCTTACAGTCTTCTCCTATCAGTTGTACACATTTTGTTAACTGCTCCTCCCATCTCTTTATTGGCCTCCCTTGCGATCTTTTTCATCATTTTCTATGTTATCCTCTCTTTTCCCATCCTCAGGACATGTCTCGACAGAGTTGTCAAGTTTTTTGGGTATAGATTATTATTATGTGTTCTGTCTTAAGACTGGTCCATTACTTTCGTCAGTGAACTTAGACCTCCTTCAGCTCTCACAATTCTCTTCTTTCCTTCAAGTCATCCAATATTTTAATCCTCCTCCTTCCTAAGCTCCTCTTTCCCTCAACCTTTCCTTCTATGACGTCTTGCAGAAGACAGTTCCTCCTGAGGACGTGTCCGATCAAGTTTCCTTTGTACCTAAGAAGCCATATCCAAAATGGCGAGGGACTGTTAGTAAATTGGTATTAATCTCAATATTAACTAACAGTTATATCGAAAACAATACTAAACTAAATATCTTCAACTCCTAGATGATAGTTTATTAAATTGATATTAAATATTTTGTTAACAGTTTTGAATTTATATTTTTTGTTCTTGTTGGTAGCGTTTCAATTTCAACCCTTGTCAAGGGGATGTGGCAATAAAAGGGGAGGTTTTGGTGGAAAAGATCCGGGATAGGGGGATGTTTGTACGCGACAAAACAACTCTACGAAATATAACCAGGCGTGTAACTGCCTTACTACCCGACTTACAAACGTTTACTCACATAGGTCTTTGGTAAGATCTATTTCACGTAGCCTATAAATAATACAATTCATTACGGTTAAATTAAACAATAGAGTTCATTATTTTTTAATATTTTGATGATAAGTCATGTGGTTTTACCCATTTGGGCCCTTTGGAATAAATATCATTGTTATTTACTTTTAACTTTGACTCCGAAGACAATGTTTTGTGTAAAGCCGTAAACAATGTTTGGAAACCAACAATCCTGCTTTCCAAGAAGTATTATTATTATTATTATTATTATTATTATTATTATTATTATTAGCACCGCGTCTTACTGCCCGTTCGGGTTATACGCACTTACGCTAATGTGTAATGGTAGGGTGATTGTGAGATGAAATGGAGGACCTACAGTTTAACGTAGGATCCGAACCACGGTGGTGGCCTGGCAATCCTCACATTCACAAGAAGTCTTGTCAGAGGTGAAGGAAGGGTTTGGTAATCAGATAAATCTGTGCCCGGACCGAGGATTGAACCCCGGCCGCCAGCACAGAAGTCTGACACCTTACCCCCCCTAGACCGCCAGGTCACCTCCTAGAAGTAAACATGTTTCGTGTCATCCATTTCAATTGTTTTACATGACACGATGTTTGCGTGTCTGTATGTGTTTCCCCATACTCCCCGGCAACCAACTTTGACATGTCATGGTCAACCGAAAAGATACTGGAACTTAAAGAAATATTTCACACAAACACATTGTTGTGGGATGTGATATACGTGGATTATAAAAATTGCCTAAAAAAATGGGATGATTGTGATAAAATAGGCGAAGAATATTCAGTCCAAATGAAGTGTAAAAAAATAATTGAAGACTCTTAATGTGCAATTTCGAAAGAAAAGAAACAGTGTTTTTCAAGCACAAGCCATAGCAGCGTGCTTCTCTGCAGACGTGTTTTACTCAATTGAATTCTGGACAGGAAACCATGTCTTATAAGTGTTTCCAAATTTTCTGTTTCTCATTTTTGCCAAACCATTTAAAAACGGTTGGCAAAACTCGGAAACTATTTCCAGTCAAAGTTGGCGAACAATATTTCCAAGTGCTTACCAGGCGCTCAAATTATTTAATAGATATTTAGTTTTATTTTAATTTTAATATGGAAGAAGAATATCCGATTGATTTATATTTTTCAATGTGTCATTTTAAATCTAGCGTGTCATATGAACAAAAGTCAATTATTAATAATTATAATATTACACAAACCCGTCGACTAGAGCTGATACACGCTATAATAATGAGAAGATTTTAATTAACATTCAATTATCCCCCTCTTAATTATGCTAACTACGTCATTGATAAGTCCTAGGTCACCTTGAATGCAGTAAACAGCGTTCTCAGATTGATTTGTTATGGAAGAATATTTAAGTCTTTTCTTACGAAACATTATATTACTAAACACATGTTCACAGTCTTATTTGCAAACACTGTAAGTATCTATCAAACAAAAACACGTTTTTCTCAACTTTCTGCACGGAAGTAATGCTCTCAATCAGCCTCGTCGTCCTTGGTTCGGATGATGTTAAAAAGCAAAGGATCTCGCAGATTTGAGGTAGTCATCTCTGTGTTGTTTTAGTGCTTAGGCTCCGCCGGTACCTAGTCAACCTCAGTAGCAAGATGGTGCGAACATGTATCGGGATGTTGGTAGCTGTGATCTTCACTGGACCAGCCATCGATGCTCTCAAACTGCGTGAGTACCACCAACAACTACCGACAACATTACACTTTGTACCGATTGTAGGTGGGTCGACAATGAAACTAATAACAAGAATATAAACTTAAATATTTAGTATACAAATATTCCTCGACAAACATCGCATGACTGAGATAAATTCATGACTTACTCCACAACAAACATCGCAGGACTGATATAAATTCATGACTTACTCCACAACAAATATCACAGGACTAAGATGAATTCATGATTTACTCCTCAACAAACATCACAGGACTAAGATAAATTCATGATTTACTCATCAACAAACATTGCATGATTGAGATAAATTCATGATTTACTCCTCAACAAACATCGCAGGACTGAGATAAATTCATGATTTATTTACCAAATGGATACAATAGTTTAGGAACGGTCTGCGTCATTTTCCCTTTAATGCAGACTGCAAATAAAAATAAATTTAGAGACCATATATGTTGGTACTATACATTTTTATGATTTTTTTTTCGTAAAAACAAATAATTTTAGATAAAAAAATTCGCAGATATAAATAAATTTCCTCAAAAAAATGCTCATCTAGCATTTGAAAAAATAACAAATGGCTCAGTAAAAGAATTAATAAAAATATTTTTTCTAATTTTATCAAATGTGTAAGAAGTTCACCCGCAAAAATTTTGATTGATAAATTTATTTAAATTCGAGGTATAATGAATGATGTGATGAAAATTATAATCAAATTTCCTGTGCAATCTTCTTTGTACATAAATAAAATGTATTTTAAAGTCTAAATTATGGTTTTAGAGATTCTTACGCTACGTAAGTCTAGCAATGAAATTAAGAAAACGTTTTTTAAAATGCAAACGGATTAGTACCGCCGACATTATTTATATAAAATATTATATAATAAATAAATATTTTGATTGAAAATACTATAAATCATTTTAAATTTGTAATATTGCATGTAAGTATTCTACATTGTTCGTTTTATTTCATGAGTTTAAAAATATGAAAGAATGATTATTTGAACGTTAAATATATTGTTGGGTGTTTAAATAGTATCCCTCCTGTTGATCGAGAAAAATATGTGTCCTTAGAATTATTGTTTGACGATCTTACAGAAATATTATATCTGTATTTTTTTTTAAACATCAGATGACTTTCAAACAAACAAAAATTCGGTTGTATTAAATACTAGATTAAAATGGACCGTTTTCTTAAGTTGAGAAATACACGCAAGAAAAAGATATGGCATTGTTTGGAAGATATTATATACCTAATCACGTTGTTCTCTTACGGGGTAGGGTGACCTGGTGGTCTAGGGGTCAGGTGTCAGACTTCTGTGCTGGCGGCCGGGGTTCAATCCTCGGTCCCGGCAAAGATTTATCTGATTGACAAACCCTTCCTTCATCTCTGACAAGACATCTTGTGAATGTGGGGAATGCCAAGCCTCCACCGTGGTTCGGATCCCACGTTAAACTGTAGGTCCTCCATTTCAATCTCACAATCCCCCTACCATTACACATTAGCGTAAGTGCGTACAACCCGAACGGGTAGTAAGACGTGGTGCTAATAATAATAATAATAATTTTACGGGATAGGCAAGAATCTGTGCATCTACCTGGGGGGGGAAAACAGCTTCGTACTTAATCCATCCTCCCTAACTTCCTCCACACTTCCCTGTCCTTGTTTACATCCATACATGCTCTTTTATTATTAAAACTCTTAATGTTTCTTTTTTCACACATTCGTCTACAACATTTAGCCACGTCTTATATGGCCTACCCCTTCCTTTGGATCCACACACTCTACCTTCATACGTTTGCTTCGTCACTCGATCCGCACTCATCCTGTCAACAGGCCCAAATCAACGTAAGACTCTTCTTTCACACTGTCCTATTGGATTCCCTTTCAAACCGCACTCCTTCATCACCGACTCTGTCCATACGAGTTTTTCCACACACATCTCTCAGATAACTCATTACAACCGCATTCACCTTGTTCTTGTGTTTCTCCTGACAAACCCACCCTTCACATCCATACAACAATGTTGGCTTCAACACAATTTTATATACTGCCATCTTTGCCTCATTCGATACTACTACATTCTATTTTTTTATGAGATGTTACACCTAATTAATACTTTCGATAGACTTGAAATCTGGTAATCCATAGTACACATAATGCTATTAGTTGATACATAATGTATGGCATGTTATTATTATTATTATCATTATTAGCACCGCGTCTTACTACCCGTTAGGGTTATACGCACTTAAGCTAATGTGTAATGGTAGGGTGATTGTGAGATGAAATGGAGGACCTACAGTTTAACGTGGGATCCGAACCACGGTGGAGGCCTGGCATTCCCCACATTCACAAGATGTCTTGTCAGAGGTGAAGGAAGGGTTTGGTAATCAGATAAATCTTTGCCGCGACCGAGGATTGAACCCCGGCTGCCATCATAGAAGTCTGATACCTTACCCCTAGACCACCAGGTCACCGACGTATGGTATGTTATTAGTATAATTATTATACATATGTGACCTAAATAACAGGTTGTTATTTAAAACGATAGTCAAGAAGATTCATTTCGAATTTATTATATTTTATAGTTTTTGCAATGTTATATAAATATGAGTGAAAATATATTGTTTTAATCTTTAAAAAATCAAATAAAAACCAATTTAAAACATTCTTATTATTATTACTATTAACTAATTTAAAATACTATTATTAATAATAATATCAAATATTTTAAAATCTTTCAACATTAAACCTTCCCTTAACTAAATTTAACTTACTATTTGTTTTATAACGTTCCCTGAGAATAAAAATATCAGTACTATCGAACATTCAAAATGTCACAAGATGCCCAAGAGGACGTTTTCAACCTCACATAGTTCCTGATTAGCTTGCGATCGATCGATTTGTTACAATTATCGATTGTAAAAACACTTTACTTACTTCCAAATTTGTATTAAGGAGCATTTGTTAAATACAATACTGATTACAATTTTAAAATGTTATACTACCTACATTTTATTTTAATATCTAAACGTAATAGTAGCATATTATTGTAATGGCTCTCAGCAATGAACGGTTTTATATTGAAGCGCGTCCATTTTAAAATACGTACAGTCAGACAAACACTTGGAAAAAATATCATTGGTAGGGTTGCCAACTTTTGTAACTACCAATATATATACATATTAGACAACACTAAGAGAAGACCATTATAATTAAATTAAATATTATAATTGATATAAAATTATATTTTCTAGTAAAAATAGCGTACATTAGATATTAATAATAATATTTAGCACCGTGTCTTACTACCCGTTCGGGTTATACGCTTTAAATACTAATTACTATAATGGATTAGGACTTGGGAAGGTTGAATTAGAGGAAGAGAGCCCGAATTTGTGTGGAGGAAGAGTGGAAAACCATTTAGGAAAAAAAACTCCAGTTCACCCGACCGAGATTCTAACCTCGATCTCCCCGTCCTCAGCAGTCGAGCTTCAACACGACAAGCGCGTTAGCCAACTACGCCACCAAGGCGGGTTACATTAGATATTAAATTTGTAATAATTAAAACGCTAGCACGATAAGAAATGTCTATACGCCATCGTTAGGGTGACATTATTGTAATAATTAATTGTATTATTTTAGAAATTAAAAGTTCTGGTGTTTTTTATAGTCTTTTATTTTAATTTTAAATGAATGAACTGTTTATTTTTTAGCTAGACATCACACGCATTTTATATTTCGATAAAAGCCCGACTATTGCGTTAAATGAATGTTAGCTACACGTGTTCGTGTCAAGAAGGAAGGATCCCCAGTAGTGAGGAGATGCGCGCATTTGAAGGGGTATATCAAGCGACAGTTCCTACTCGAAGCTTCCTACAAGAAAAGGGGTGATGTCATCCAGGCGCGTCTCTTTCCACAGAAAGTGCGTTGTCTTTTTAAATAGAGACGTAGAAGGATTTCACCACACCTTGCAACTTGACAGTTCAACACAAATAAATCTTACTACCCGCCCGAATTATTAGATATCGTAATTTTGAATATAGATTTGAATAATAAATTATTGATATGTCTAATTCTATATCATTACAAATTTTATGTTCCTTAGAGATAATTCTGGTTTCAAGAAGTAAATTATTAATAAGGAATAAAAAAAATGTAATTAAGTTAACATAAAATGTTCAACAACTTTTGAAATAAATATTAGCACGTGCTACAAGGTTACATGACAAACAAACTGATCCAGTATTACTTCAAACACAAACGTCCAAGTAATAGGCCTATCTATTAATGAAACAATTTAATTTAGTAAGAGGTTATCAACTAAGTTAGTGATCTATTTCTCCTCCTCGTGGAATGATTGTCGCCATCATGTGTGTGTTCCATGTGTTACAGCGACCTACTTGACGCCGTGTTCAAGGAACAATCCGAACTTGAACGAGTGCACCTTGAAAAGTGCACTAGCGGGGGTTTCCTCACTAGTCAAAGGTTAGTACAGTTAAATTCCTTACTAGTCAAAGGTTAGTACAGTTAAATTCCTCACTAGTCAAAGGTAAATACAGTCATATTCCTTACTAGTCAAAGGTTAGTACAGTATATATTCCTCAATAGTCAAAGGTTAGTACAGTTATATTTCTTACTAGTCAAAGGTTAGTACAGTTAAATTCCTCACCAGTCAAAGGCTAGTACAGTTATATCCCTCACTAGTCAAAGGTTAGTACAGTTAAATTCCTCAATAGTCAAAGGTTAGTACAGTTATATTTCTTACTAGTCAAAGGTTAGTACAGTTAAATTCCTCACTAGTCAAAGGTTAGTACAGTTAAATTCCTCACTAGTCAAAGGTTAGTACAAGTTATATTCCTCACCAGTCAAAGGCTAGTACAGTTATATCCCTCACTAGTCAAAGGTTGGTACAGTTAAATTCCTCACTAGTCAAAGGTTAGTACAGTTATATTCCTTACTAGTCAAAGGTTAGTACAGTTATATCCCTCACTAGTCAAAGGTTAGTACAGTTATATTCCTCAATAGTCAAAGGTTAGTACAGTTATATTACTTACTAGTCAAAGGTTAGTACAGTTATATCCCTCACTAGTCAAAGGTTAGCACAGTTATATCCCTCACTAGTCAAAGGTTAGTACAGTTAAATTCCTCACTAGTCAAAGGTTAGTACAGTTATATTCCTCACTAGTCAAAGGTTAGTACAGTTATATCCCTCACTAGTCAAAGGTTAGTACAGTTAAATTCCTCACCAGTCAAAGGATAGTACAGTTATATCCCTCACTAGTCAGAGGCTAGTACAGTTATATTCCTTACTAGTCAAAGGCTAGTACAGTTAAATTCCTCACTAGTCAAAGGTAAATACAGTCATATTCCTTACTAGTCAAAGGTTAGTACAGTTATATTCCTCAATAGTCAAAGGTTAGTACAGTTGTATTCCTTACTAGTCAAAGGTTAGTACAGTTAAATTCCTCACTAGTCAAAGGTTAGTACAGTTAAATTCTTCACTAGTCAAAGATTCACCTGCCTTGTTGGTATGCTCTCCTAATACTCTAGTGGTTCTTAACCAGTATTCCGTGAACTGGTTACAAGTGCTTCGTGAACTGGTTACAAGTGTTCCGTGAACTGGTTACAAGTGCTCCGTGAACTGGTTACAAGTGCTCCACCGGTGAAAAGAAGCTGCGTGACAACAATATTATTAGTATCGCGTCTTACTACCCGTTCGGTCGGTTCAAAACCAATAGAATATCATATTTTTTTAAAGTGAAAAAAATGACACCAGGACGCGGGAATCGATCCCGGGACCTTTGACTTTGTACGTCAATGTTCTACCCACTGAGCAATCCAGGAATCTTCCCACGCCCAGGGTAATTCTTCATTCGTATTTTCAGGCAAAGTCTGTGAGAGACGTGCGGAAATCGTCGACTGCTAATGTGTGTTACGAATTTTTTTTCCCCTTAATCATAAGTGTTCCGTGACTTCCAAAAGGTCAATAATCACTGCTCGAGTGTGTCTAAAATACAATGTGGAGCCGAAATAATAATAATAATAATAATAATAATAATAAAGAACAATTGAAAATTACATTTTCAATTGAAAAGTAAATGTTCACTATCTAAATAAAAGCAAACAAACTACTACACTTTTTCACTGTTTGTCATTCAGGTGAGCTCCACCGGACGTCAGACAAACTTCAGCACGTTGTCCATCACTTTCCTCGGCACAGGTCGTCTGTTTCAGCTCTACTCTAGTGTATGTCTGCTTGCAACCCGCTCAGCACGTTGTCCATCACATTCCTCGGCACAGATCGTCTGTTTCAGCTCTACTCTAGTGTATGTCTGCTTGCAACCCGCTCAGCACGTTGTCCATCACTTTCCTCGGCACAGATCGTCTGTTTCAGCTCTACTCTAGTGTATGTCTGCTTGCAACCCGCTCGGCACGTTGTCCATCACTTTCCTCGGCACAGGTCGTCTGTTTCAGCTCTACTCTAGTGTATGTCTGCTTGCAACCCGCTCGGCACGTTGTCCATCACTTTCCTCGGCACAGATCGTCTGTTTCAGCTCTACTCTAGTGTATGTCTGCTAGCAACCCGCTCGGCACGTTGTCCATCACTTTCCTCGGCACAGATCGTCTGTTTCAGCTCTACTCTAGTGTATGTCTGCTTGCAACCCGCTCGGCACGTTGTCCATCACTTTCCTCGGCACAGATCGTCTGTTTCAGCTCTACTCTAGTGTATGTCTGCTTGCAACCCGCTCGGCACGTTGTCCATCACTTTCCTCGGCACAGATCGTCTGATTGTCTCCGTCCCACCCTGTATATTCTTGTCTAAGAGGAATACATAATTACGTATTTATTGTCTACATGTAGTACATCTTTGCATGTATATTTAACACGGACTGAAATAATTTACAAACATGAACCATTAGAATAAACAACATGGATGATACCAGGGTTTTAGTTTCGGTTCAGATTATTAGAAATTTTAAATTCTTAAGGTAGGGTTAAAAGGGCACGCGAGAAAAGGGTTGTGGCTCTGCAGTCTATAGAGCAAACCATTTACATTTTACCTCCATTACAGTTTCCAGCCTGTTGTCAGTTTTTTATTCAAGCGATATATTCTCCACTACCGGCTGGTTGGGCCTGACGTACCTTCGTATGTCTTATAATATAACTTGAGACTAAGACAGGCACAACATCCTGTCCCCAGCAGTTAATTTAGCGATGTGACAGGGTAAACCCATATTTCCTCCAATTATATGTTTTCGGCCATGCCGGGAATCGAGCCTGGGACCCCTAGATCAGTAGGCAGACAGGCTACCGACTGAGATAAATTGTTGGACTATAAAGCAAACCATTTGTTTAGGCAAAACAAATAAAATATTTCTCCAGTGGAAAAAAACCCCATGCATAGATTGTTTTTAATTTTAGTTTGAATGAATAGAATAAACCAATTATTGTGTAACTAGTATAATACTGTATAATCTCACACATTATACTATATATAAATTATATTACAACAAATCTGGTTACCTGGTGGTCTAGGGGTAAGGTGTCAATCTTCTGTGCTGGCGGCCGGGGTTCAATCCTCGGTCCCCGCACAGATTTATCTGATTACCAAACTCCTTCCTTCACCTCTGACAAGACATCTTGTGAATGTGGGGAATGCCAGGCCTCCACCGTGAGTTTGGATCCCACGTTAAACTGTAGGTCCTTCATTTAATCTCACAATCACCCTACCATTGCACATTAGCGTATGTGCGTATAGCCCGAACGGGTAGTAAGACGCGGTGCTAATAATAATAATATTAATAATAGTAAAAGAGTCCTAAAATGACTAGTTTTAAACTCGTCTACAGCATCTCAGAACTCTTAACCAGTCACGAACCTAAGAGTCCTCGTTCATATCCCCGATGTGACATTTATGCTGACCTTCCAGGGGACAGGACGTACAACATCCCTGTCCTGGACCCTCTGCGCATCACAGAGATCAAGATAGAAGATACCAGTGCGGAATAGTACAGGTCTCGACATCACCTTCAACGATCTTGACATCTACGGACTTTCAGAAGCCAAGATCGCCAACACCAAGTAAGTGGTCGCATCATCAGGCGTAAATATATCCATGGATTGGAACTTGCGCGTTGCATCTTAAAATAGAATAAAAAAATTATGATTAAATGCTCTGATTTTTCCCTAGCTATCTATTAATTTGCCTTAACTCAGTCGGTAACTTGTCTGTATAATGAGTTAAGGGTCGAGGTTCGATGTGCAGTTTGGGCTATGAGTTTTCGAACAACCTGTATATATAGTTAATGTGGGATGTAAGGCATTGGAAATAAAATATATTTTAGGATAGGAAGTCTCATTAATTGAACTGTGTGTGTGTGTGTGTGTGTGTGTGTGTACGCGCGCGCGCGCAACTGTCGTAACAAATATTTGAAAAGTTATTAAATTATAATGATAGCCTTTGTTTACTAAATAGATTCCTTTTGATCAGGTATTTAACATTTGTTTAATCGAAATGGGTTTATTCGTTAATTTTTTCAGTTTTGACTTGAAGAACAAGAAGATTAATCTTGATCTCACCGTTGCAACTTTAATAAGCAAGTCCAAGTACGTAATAGACGGCAAGATCCTGATTCTCCCCATCAAGGGGAACGGGGACTGTTCCCTAAACCTGAGTGAGTAGATACCAGCTTATTATAAGGGTGCTGAGGGGCGTCGATCCGATAAAAAGCTTTGGTAATGAATTACTATATGTCTTTCAGAGGCACTCACTACATTTTTGACCGAACCGAGTGAGATCTTGTTCTAATTTGACTTACTAATAAGACTGTAGTAACGATAATAACATGGAGAGAGGTATACTGTTCACAGAACTACTAGTAATACTGTAGTAACGATAATAGCATGGAGGGAGGTCTACTGTTCACAGAACTACTAGTAAGACTGTAGTAACGATAATAACGTGGAGGGAGGTCTACTGTTCACAGAA
>CABFVX010007224.1:0-22687 GCA_902151425.1 Timema shepardi
AGGGTTTGGTAATCAGATAAATCTGTGCCGGGACCGAGGATTGAACCCCGGACCCGCCAGCACAGAAGTCTGACACCTTACCCCTATGTCACCGTTTTAATGATAAGGAAGGCTAAATTTATAGGAACTGTACCCAAATTTGCGCGGAGGAAGAGTGTAAGAACAACACCTTTTTTTATATACCCAACCGGTATTTGAACCCTTATCTTACCACTGGTAGTCCAGTCTATTGCGAGCGTGACGCCCCACACCATTAGACCACCAAAGCGGATCACGGTCTTACTTCAAGACACCTTAACTCGGTCAGTTTCACGCTCGATTACAGGTCTAAGGTGCCCCGAGTCCGATTTACATGTCCAAAAAATTAAATAATCGGTTATATCGGGGTCCCATAGGGCAACTTCGAATATTATCGGTTGAAACGTCCTCTGAAGACTTGATGACATTTTTAAAAGTATTTTCTAGTACCTGCACAGATGAGCATGCAGACTAAAGCGTAGGTATAGTTTGCTGGTGACGAGATCAAATCCAACCTGGATGGTCTTCCACTCTCTCTCCCCATGCAAATGCGGATACATGTTTGCTAAACCATCGCTCTCCCCCTCGGCAGGTTGTAAGGCTGAGAAAGGAAACAAAAGGTTTTATTATTTTATTTTTATGAAAAATGTTGAGTAATTTAGTGAACCCATGTAATTTAACTATTCTTTGGTTGAGGTACCCGCCTCGGTGGCGTAGTTGGCT
This sequence comes from Timema shepardi, assembly GCA_902151425.1. NCBI lineage: Eukaryota > Metazoa > Arthropoda > Insecta > Phasmatodea > Timematidae > Timema > Timema shepardi. Next base: position 742 of record CABFVX010007224.1, read on the forward strand.
AACGCGCTAGTCGTGTTGAGCTAGACCCCCGAGGACGGGGAGATCAAGGTTCGAATCTCGGTCGGGTGACCTGGGGGTGGTTTTTCCTAAATGGTTTCCCACTCTCCCTCCACGCAAATGCGGGTTTACTTCCTCTAATTCAACGTTCCCAATTCCTAATCCATTAGCGTAATTAGTACTTAAAGCATATAGCTCGAACGGGTAGTAAGACGCGGTGCTAAATATTATTTAGTTGAGGGCAAATAAATATGAAAACAGGAATAAATAGAAAAAAAAACATGACAATTATTTTAACTTATTTCTAATTGATACAATATAAGTCTAGAGTTGATGTGTTTTACAAAATAATATATTTAGTCAAGTACTTTTAATTCAATCAGATTAAGTGATTTAACATATTTTTTTGTATTAGATTACCGCCAAGGTTATTCCTAGATTATTTAAGGGTAAAGTTTGATATAGAAATTGTGTTCAATCACTAGAAAACTTCCATATCAATTTTAATGTGATAACATGGACCCTACAGTTCTACAACCCACCGACTACTTTATCTAACCAAGTAACCAGTTTCTTACGAGGTGACCTGGCGGTCTAGGGGGTAAGGTGTCAAGACTTCTGTGCTGGCGGCCTGGGTTCAATCCTCTGTCCCGGCAAAGATTTATCTGATTACCAAACCCTTCCTTCACCTCTGACAAGACAGCTTGTGAATGTGGGGAATGCCAGGTCTCCACCGTGGTTCGGATCCCACGTTAAACTGTAGGTCCTCCATTTCATCTCACAATCACCCTACCATTACACATTAGCGTAAGTGCGTATAACCCGAACGGTAGTAAGACGCGGTCTCATAATAATAATAATAATAATAATAATAATAATAATAATAATAATAATAATGCTTGGTTTGATTTGGAGTCCAACCTCGTCAAGTTTCTTCTGCACTTCTTCCTCAAGTCTTTCCCCAGATCACAACTTAATCGGTAAAACAAAAGAAACCAATGTTCTCTCTTCATCGTGTCATTAATTTATATGGTGCGCAGTAGAATGATTGAAACACACAATTGGGAACCAATAAAATATGATTTTTTTTTACTAGAGATGGGTCGAATCCAATTTTTCTCAAATCCGAATCTACATTTAATTTTAAAATCTGAATCCTAGCAAATGGTTAGAAATTTTATTGATTTAAAAATAAACCTACATTACATAATAGAGGCCTAATCTGTAAATTAAGATTTATTTCTATCATAATTTCAATTTTAATCAACCCCCAGTCACCCCTCACAAATTACAGGCTAAAATCCAGCCAAATTAAACAATTTAGACACATATTATTGTTTAAAAAACAAATCAATCAAAATTTGAGTGCATTTTAGTTATTTTTAAAAGTTTTGTTAGAATGAGTTATGTTTCTAAGAAACATGTGAAATAAACAGATTAGGCCTAGATATTCTTTAATCATCATTGAAGAATTTTAATTTATTTTATAAAGATAGCAAAAATAAAAATAAAGGATATTTTTAATAAAGACTAAAACAACATGCTTAACAATTAAACAGATTGGAAATAGTTAACTCAATAATACCTAAGTAATTTTTATTATTATTTTCTTATATATCTATTGTCTTCGCATAAAAAACAAGAAATATATTCAATTCTTGTGATATATTGATTTCTGAAAATACATTCTATTTAAAACAAGAACATATTTTTGGCTACAATATGTTCATTCCCATTTTATAAGCCAGGACTACGTTTGGATATTTCTACAATTGCTTCAATAACATATTTAAAAAAATAACAAACCAAGTTAAAATCAATTTAAAAACCAATAATGGATTAGGAAGTCGTTATTTGTTTCTTAAAACTTGAGAGCACTTACCAAGTGATCAGATTACCTGAATCCATTTTAAACAATCAATATCCGATACGTAGGCCGGTAGGGATAAACAGTTTTATCCTGTTGGACTGTTGATATTTATTTTTCATGAAACTTTAAAATATGTCTAACTTAGATCCTATGCAATAAATTGGGGTTCTTTGCATAGTTTTAGATAATTAAAGCCAGTTGGGTAGTAAGAATTAACAGTATCTTTATTTTAATCATCACTCGAGCGAGTAAACATAAAATACATCATGGCAGCTGGCTTTTTCTGATGCATATTGTGTTCTTATTTCTGTTTAAAAAAAAGCCGTAATTTTATTTGTAATTCTAGTTTTTATTTTCAGTGTTTGAAGAGTTTTAATGTGTTCATTAAAATATTTACAAGATTGTTCACGAGGTGAGTCTTATAAGTGAGCATGTGCCGAAACGGTCTCCAAGTTTCCCATACAGTTGGGAGGGTAGGGTACTAGGCACCTAAGATTTTCCACATCCAACAATTTTTTTTTAAATAATGATTTTATTCATGTTAATCTTTTGTCCGACAAAATAAATATTACGGATTAAGTTGTGCTTTTCAAGTAGGTCTAACAACTAAGTAGTTTTTTAATTCAAAATATGCTTTGTTTAAGAGGTGAAAGATAAAACACCGAATACTTGTCAGGATCCGGTGGATTCGAGAGGCCCATCTCTAGTTTTTACAATGAAAAGAACACAGTTCACACAACATTGCTGTCACTTGACACCTCTAAAAAAAATCAATCATTACCGCCCGGTTCTCTCGTCTAGGTTTCATTCTATCGGAACTCTTGAGGAGGGAATGTGAAAAACGCAACCCAACTTCCTAAAAGAGGAAACCGAAAAAAACAAAAGGTATAAAAAAAGGAAGATTAACATAAAGGGCAAACGCAGGACATTAGCATAGGATATAAAATATATCTCACTAAGGAAACCAACTTTAATCTTTTTTTAGGTCAGTTTCAATAAAAGAAAGACAGTACAGGAAATATAGGAACATTTCAATAACGAATAACTTGGTGGCAGAGAATTAGAGATAAAAAATAGATTAACAAAATACTGTCATAATGGCAATCAATTGGTTAGGTATCAAGGTCAATACAATAATGATTAATTTTATTAATTCAATGCTTTTACTGGACACACAAATTGTACATAAAATCTAACAAATCACCATCCAACCTTAAATTCACACCCCAAGATATTTTAATCATCGTACATTATTTGTTCTATACAAATATGCTAAGCAGTTCCTGTACATACATGTTTAGATAATGACTCATAATAATATTTAAATATTACTCCGACAACAAATGTCACCGATACATCCTCACAATACAAGTGTCCATTTTATATTCGATATTTAACAGCATTTTTAAACTGATAGATTATACTCTTTTGGTAAAAAAAACACGCCATACAATCAAAACCTTTCAAAATTAGTGTTTCATGTATACCACAAAGAGCAACGGAACCAGAGGTCAAACAAATCTACACATTAAATTATATCTAAATATTGATTTAACCCGAGGGAGGGTTTAATTACAACAGTAAATATTTGTGGTATTAATTAAACAGGTCACAATCATACAATTTTCAAGTAGATAAATTATGTGTTCAGACACCTGACAAATGAACTTGCATTAGCCAACAACATTTAAACACATTTACATCCCCCCCCCCCCTTTTCAAAATTAGCCTTAATTTATGTTTTACATTTATATTAATGAAATTAAAAAATATTACAGTATAAACTATAAAATGCTACACACGCAGTGTTTTACAGTTTCATCTTTCACAAAACAACCTAAAATGATGTCATAATATAGAACAGGTCACATTGTCCATACTTAATATATTTACACACAAGCAAATCGGGCGCAAAGCTACTCTTGACAATGGTGATTGGTGCTATAACCAACTTAAAGGAATACCACTCCTCATCTTGTTTGGGTTACAAATACACAAATTTGAGTTCAAGTTAAGAGCAAGATTGAAAAATAGACATTCGGTAAGTGCGTAACTTTGCCACATTACACGAGTCCTGACCCCAAGTGGCTCAAGGTCATCATGGAGGTTAACATGACCTCTAGAAGATTACCGAGCTAGCCATTAATTATACCAATATCAACAATGTTACAGTACGTTATGTTTAGGTTACAAGACATTCAGATTAATTAAATAATACTGATTAAATTATGTTGTGGGCACAACTTTGTGAAACTTGACCTATGCGTTTGTTAAATACAACACGAGAACAGTTACATTGAAAAACATAAAATCATTTAATCAGTAGTTAAATAAAACGGTAAATGACTAAAATTGACTATTCTTAATATCTAGTTTAAATCAAAAAATCATGAATACAATTAATGTTTATTATATTAAATCTATTTGTTTATTTGTTTTTTTTTCATTTCCATCATCAACACAATACACGCGGAGAAAAGTAGTTATGGCTGCATTTTTGTGCCAAAAACAATTTAACACTATTTGTATCAAAGGGTTTGAAAAATACGTTTCTTCGAATGTCAGACCAAACAGGCATCCACTTCATTTTAACACAAAATGCCAACATAACCAACAGCACAGAACAAACCTACATCCCTAGCTAAAATACTTTGTCTTTGAAACATAGCCAAAATAAATAATAAACTTGGACAGCATAAATAACCTAAAACTAAAAAAATAATCAACATTAATCAACATAAAGAATACTAGATACCTTGTTGCTACAAAGCTACTATGTACATCTTCTCGTGTGTATATAAGAGAGTTCAATATGGAAAGCTAAAAGCTTTGCAGAGCAGGCAAACACTAAATAGAACTATTATTCTTCTAGAAACCCTAGCTAGCGTAATTACAATATTTGGTATTATCGTAGACAGAGTCCGACTGCAAATCAACCCTCAGATTCCGACCAGCTGAGGTCCATTGTGGTGGTCGTGGCGGAATGGCTGCCAGAGTCGGACATTAGCAGCCTCTGGTACGGCTGCTTGAGGAACAGGGGTGCACCGCCGTGTTCAGACACTCCCGCACCGTTCACCAGCTTGGAAGCAGGAGCATCCCCGGCTCCGTGCACCAGACCCAAACCTTCTTCCTCCTCTGATGAGCCCGAGCTGTTATTGTCTGAAGAGGACTCATCGTCGGAGGAGTCATCCCCGTGGTGGTTTTCGTCCTCTGAAGTCTCCTCAGATATCATGGCCTCCCCGGCCGCCTCCTGTGGTCTTCTGGGGGCTCTTGCTATGGCGATGAGTGCCAGGTCACCGCCAGGGAGTGGTGGGAGTGGCAGTACTTCAGATTCCTCTAAATTCATCTGCGCAGTTATCTTCTGTTGATGGGGACGTGCTTCCCCCTGCCCGCTACGAGCAGAACCTCCGGAACTCACGCTAGACATGGAGCACTTGGAAGGAGAGTCGGCTTCATTGGAGCTCTCAGAGGGCGGGGACCTCTTCAAGGAACCGCCCTCTTTCACCCCTGGAAGCATAGAATCTCTCTCGCTGTGATTGAACATTTCATCAGAGTCGTACACATCCTCACCACAGCGCTTCAGTGACACTTTGTGGGACTTGCCAAGCCCGTCGCCAGTCTTATCAAATTCCTCCAACAAGTTCTTTTCAACGCCCCCGTGATAGGATGTTGGAGACGAAGGGCCCCAGTCCATGTCAAGATTGTCTACAGAGTCTGCAGAGACTGATCGAGACCTGGAGCGAGGTTGAGGAACCCCTACAGGGCCGCGGGAGATGGAGGTAGCCGAGGAGGAGAGACAAAGTGAGGCCGCCTTGCAGCGCTGCCTCTTGGGGGGTGGTAGGGTTCGAGCCCGGGCCGGAGAGTGTATTGGGGCCGGGGTGGTGGGTGGTCCCCTGAAGCTTCCGGCACGACGCACTAATCGGGACACCACTTCTTCTGGGTCTTCGTCAATCTCCACCACCCACGAGACAGAATCGCTCTTTTCCACCACACCCTTGACCCGGGGTGAGGCAGGAGGAGAGACAGTCTGTGGTTCAGTGACTGGCGAGTGGCGAGACGGGCTCCTGGAACAATCAGTAGGCATATATTTAAACCGTTAGGTGATTTCTTTTCACAATATACAATCCTTGCGTTGCGACTCTTTGGGAATTTTTTTTGTGATAACTTTTATTTCGCTTTAATGATATCACTGTTATAGCAATGGCTGCAAGTAATATAAATATTTTTAAAAAAAAGACTTATTAAATTATTGTCACTAAACTTGAGATTTTTCAAGTATATAAGTACAGCTATAGCAGCAATCTGGTAGGAAAGCGCTTTCATCAAATACAAACACATTTTTTGTGGTCAACATCGATAACATTTTACCATACTATCAGTATTATTTAATAGGTATTGATAATATTTATCAAAAGCAATAGCTATGTAACATATGACGTGACGTGACGTGAGAGTATATCTAATGACTTACCTAGCTGTGAAAAAGAGCCCTTTCTATGAAAACTGGACTTTAATGTGTGTGTTATTTATTAAGACATTTCTGCTCAAAAACTTAAATTTATATTCACATTCTAAATATTAATAACTTTTATTCTATATATATTGTATTAAGTATTTTATTGTTTCAAAGTGTTAAGAGTTACTAAGACTCGCTTCACTGGTCGAATGTTCTGGTATGTTCCTCTTGAAATAGACTGTGATTGCTGATGACTGGGTGGACAGAGATAAAAACTCTGTTGGATTTGCCAAGGCAGGTTTTTCCTACAAGGTTTTCCACTCTTCCTACATGCAAATGTGGATACACTTCCTCTAGATTCAACCTTCCTGATCCCTAATACATTAGTGTAATTAGTTCATATGTGTACAACCTTTAAAGAAGAAAGGCACGGCGTTAAAAACAAAGCCTAGCTAAATTTGAATGCAGTATCCAACACTAATCAACACTAGTTTCATATAAAGCCAAACAAGTGCTTCAGTACGTTAATGTGATGTGTTCGGACTCGAGGCTCGTATGCAAGAATGAGGCTGAGCGAAATAGAATGTGTAATCAAGTTGAAGGTAAGTACTTCCTTTATACAGTAGCCCCATGGCTTCTTTGGTGCTGACTGACAGCTCTCAGCTGACAGCTAAAAGCTTTAAAAAGTTACCAGACCAAATTATGTATCCCTACACTGAACCATAGGATCTGCAAAAACATTTGTTTAGCAGCTGTCACTTATGACAGTCAACATTTAGGTATAGACCTAAATGTTGACTGTCAGTAGTCAGCTGTGAGCTGTCAGTCAGCACCAAAGAAGCCATGGGGCTACTGTACTTGGTTGGAACGCATTAGTTCAAACGTTTCGCTCCTTGTTTTTTGCATACGAGTTTAAGAGAGATGAAATGAGAACCCTCGCGTGAATTAAAAACACGAAAATCAACATCAATTACCCGTGTGATTCATTGCACATGCACACAACAAACCAAGTGCAGCAGAATAAGTCGCCTCTTTGATAAAGTGAATTGTAAGAAGCATATTTTGTTACAGATACTAAATTAAATTAAACAATAATACTAGAACTAGGTGTAGATAATATTTTCGAGTGGTTTGCCTTGGTTCAAAATCTCACTACTGATGTTCAAAAATAAAAAATATTAGTCAGATTGGAAAAAACCAGGAGATTTTATGTCAAAGTTTGAATGTTGTATAAAAAGTGCCCGAGTTGTGAACAAATTGGTGAAGGTGGGTCAGTAAGGTTTGAGATCAAAAGGAGGGGGTTCAACCATGAAGTACTCTTTTCCCCGTTGCTGTTTAACTGTCATGGATGCTGTACAGGAATGACTGGGTGGGTCTCCTAGTTTAAAAAGTATTAGATAAATAAATGCGAGTAAGACAGAGCTGTTGCCTTGAAAATTAGTTAAGTAAATTGCAAATGATTCAATGTCTGGAATGAGAACAATTGGAAGGTATCGACGAGTTCAAATACCTGGAGCACCTCTCAACAGAGCAACCAATGGGACAAGAGGGTGCCAAGGAGAGCCTACACGAGCTCTACCTCGTCCCCATTCTCACGGAAAGTTTGGAGACGTGCACAGTAAATAAGGAGCAAAGTAAGCCGCAAGCACGCGGAATGAAATATTTAAAAACCACCTGCAGAAGACACAAAGAGAGAGAGTAAGGAACAAGGATGTGATAAGAGGAGTGAAGGAACCAAAGGAGGAAAGGTTAAGGTCACTTAGGTTCAGATGGTCCGGCCATTTGAAAAGAACCCCACAAAAACACGACATGTGTACATGTAAAGAGAGGTAGGGGGGTAGGAGACCAATCGGATAACCCAGAAGGAGGCGGGTGATAAAGGAAGATGTAGAGAAGAAAGGAGAGAGCTTGAGAAGAGTGATGACAGGAGAAATGTTCCTGGACAGCGAGTGTTGGAAAGAGCTTTTTCGCAAACACCCTACCCATTATGAGATCTTCAGATCCTTAAGGATATTCAATATTTGATTAAATTTCAATTCAAGACTTAAGTCCCTAAACAAACAAAATAAATTTAGTAAAAATTTGTGTAAAAGCTCTAATACTGCTTATTGGTGGTTTAAAACCAATTATAATCATACGATGGACTTAACAACCAGACCCCAGACCAGGAATTTAACACTCAACTGAATGTATGAATGTTGTAATTAATGGATTATAATAAAGAACGTTAACATTAAGTTAGAATTTGTAATTTCTATTATTCCATCATATTTCTATTCCCTCTTTTGTTTATAATTATTTCACAGATTCAGAGTCGGGATTCAAAGGTAAATTTGGTATTCGGATTCATAAAAGAGTGGATTTGACTCGATTCTAGAAAAAGTTTCATTATTAAAAAAGAGCCGACTGTTACAAACATTTATTTTCCCGTCACCTCCATCTGGACTGGTTTTTATACAAATTGATACATTTTAAATGTCTTTTGCTTTGCCAAGACTATAAAAGGGCTGAAGACTACATTTTTTGGGGGGGGACTTGACATCTACTCATCTAAATTTTACACATTTCCCCTAAACAAAGAGAGTACGATGAGGAAGGTAGAACTGAGGAAATATATTAGTGTTTACATGGGGATGAAAAAAACTACCCTTTGGAATAAATTATCTGTTATTTATCTTACAGTACTCGGAGATAACCAACCAACTTTAAAATACCCTAATCAAAATAATAAGTATCTTGCTTGATTCCACTATGGTTGAGACGGGAAGTAAATATAATGCACAGGTAATTCCACATTCTTTCAATCAGGGCTGCCATTATACTCATATAACAAAATTCCCTGTCTTCTAGAATGAATTTCTGTATTTCCAGTCACTTTTAGAGAAATGCATTTACAAGTAAAACTAGCTTATGAAAGTGATTTTTTTTTTGTACCACGTCTTGCTAACCATTTGTGTTGTACGTCTATGTAATAATTATGCTAATGGACTAAGGATGAGTAAGGTTGAATTTGGAGGAAGTGTACACATTTGTGTGAAGGGAAGAGTGGAAAAACACCCCTCATTAGATGCAACCCAGTCTATCGGGAGAGTGACTGCTTAAGCCGTGCGGCCACCAAAGTGGGCAGATTTGTCATTCAAAGCATTATTTCAAAGGCGAGATAAGATATGAGATCCGAATAGTGCCTGTTCTTATTTCAATTTGCTTGCTCTTTGTGCAAAGGCCTTGTATTTAACGCTTGAAGTTATCGTCCCAAATTCACCAATATTTGATTTATTTTTTAATGTAGATGTATATATATTTATTTATTTTTGAAGAAGGTAGAGAAAAGGTGGATAGAAACATATAAAAGGAACAAAAAAATGCTAGTCTTACATTGAAAAGAAGAACACAGTTAACACTTTACACCGCTGCCACTGGACAAAGAGGTAATGGCTGTCTCTTTAATAAAATCTATCCTTACTACCCAATCCCTCGGTTTCGGTTTCATTATAACCAAGTTGTATATTGAGCAGTAGCGATCAATTTTCTCAGAGAAGCGGCCATTACCTCTTTGTCCAGTGGCAGCAGTGTGAAGTGTGAACTGTGTTAATTCCTTTTGATACGTTTCTATCCACCTTTCTTGTAACTTCTTGTGAATACAATAAAATACCTCAAAAAGTGAAAAGAAGTTTTCCTTAAAGATCTATATATATATTTCCCAGGTGCGTAGCAACCCTGCTGAATGGAGTGCATCACTTCTCAACTTCTGATAGACTGACATTTCTTGTTTCCTCCATGTCTTTGTACATAAGGTGCAACTAAATGTGTGAATGAACACATGTCCTAGTCTAAGGTGGCTTGAAGGCAAGTGCGTTTTATATGTATGACATCTTACCATGTGTGTTTGTGTGTAGAGCACTGCCTCATTGCGTGGTCTCCCTACACATATTCACACAAATGCGTGTTACTCGACAATATGGCTGCACACTCACATATTATACGCAGAGTAGAACGCTAGACAGTCCTTCTACCCTCAAGTAGAGGACAAACACTTTGAAATCTTGGTTTGACTATTGTAAATAGAAATTACGTATTTTTTAATGAACATGTGAAAATTACAGATTTTTTATATAAAATTCCTTGACTTTCCCTTGAATTTTATTTGACCCAAATTCCCTGATTTTTCCCTGTTTTCCAGGTCGCTGGACACCCTGAATAATAATAATAATAATAATAATGTAAATTAAAGCCCAGTTGTGTGTCCAGCTAATTTCCGAGTCAAGCAGCAGGAACATTTTATCAGCAAATCAGAGTTAAAGTTTACTAATATTACATTACCAAACTAAACTCACATTATTAATGAAACACTATTTTATTAATTTCAACATAAACTCGATATGGATAAGAGAAATGTCCTTTAGGAGTAAGGAAGTGTTGTACAGGTCATACATTGTACCCATGTCACACATGCAATGGAAACATGGACATTGGATGTAAGAGAGACTAGGAAAGTGGAGGACATAGGAATGAAGTTTGTGAGGAGCATGTTAACTGTCACGAGAGAAAACAAGATTAGTAATTAAATTATCCGGGAAAGAGTGGGGGGGGGTACAGGGAGGACATGAGATAGTATAGGAAGCAAGGGTGAGATTGTATGGACATATAATGAGGATGGAAAAATACAACAAGGAAGAAATGGTATAAAAAGAATGGTGGAATTATAGAGGAAGAGAGAGGAATTTTACTAAACAGACCCGACCACAGGTTGGTCACAATTAATGATGATAAATCAGATTCGAGGGTGTACGAGTTAAAATATCAATTATTTTCCCACAACCTTACTATCTGTGTTTTTGGATTGTGAAAACATCGGTCACCCAGACTACAAATTGTAGGAGAGGCACAAGAGTATAGCGGACATCATTCTAGCCACTACTCCACCAACACCGCTAACAAACGAGGGTAAAGGAGGGAAAACTAAGTGTTGGGTTGTAATCAGTGTCTGCATACCTTAAAAACTCAGCTAAAGGCCGCAATACTTCAAAAACTTTATTCAATTCAGATTGTTCAGATCTAAAAAAGAACCGAGAAGAGAAGCCTGTATAATATATATCTGCCAGCTCGGCTCTGGTGGAAAATAGAATCAGTTTTAACATGTAAAGCTTTAAAAAAAAAGAGGGAACACATTCGAAATATATACATTCCCAATTCTGGCTGTCCAACCGCGATTGCAGGTGTGTATGCCTAATTTGTATTTCATTCGGCCAGGTGGGAAAATATATATATTTTTGTAACTTTTTGAAAAATGATAGTTAAACCCAAAGTAGAAGCTCGGCCAGGGGTTGCCAACAGGTTGATCTTGCAGCTATTTTCAGCCGGTCCCATAAGAAAACTAAATCATTAGGAAAAGGCAAGCTTACCATGCATTAATCCACTATGGTACATATTATAAGATAGAGCCATAGTGTAATTTGTCAAGGTAAGACTGTTAGCTTTCAGGGTAATGGAAGTGTACATTTTAATTTATTTATGTATTTTCTATAAGGGCAGGGACATAAAGTTTTTGAGGAAATAACGAATTTAAGGAATAAATACAAGAGGGGGTGGGGGGAAGAATTAAAGTGAAGAAACCAAGGGTGATCGCTGGACCTTTGATAAATGTTTAAGTCCATCAGGGACCAAAAAAAAGATTGCCAGCCCCTGATCTAGGTAATTTGTTTGTAAATGTGTGTTAAGAGTTCCTTTCATTTGTGATTCATTTATCTACAATTATATAATTTATTTAATTACATATTAATACTTGCTTAATGCACTGTTTCAGACATATTAAGGTAAAACCTGAGCGTTTAAGAGCCACATCCAGACTTTTAATGAAACAAAATTTAAAATAAAGCCATTTTAAGACTGTTAGAGCAGTGTGATTGTATTGCTTCCGCTACACCCCCTCGGAATGTATTCTTTGTACAGCCGAGAAACAACAGAGGTGTTTTCTTGAAATACTACCTCCTGCGTACCTGAACGCAGAGTCTGTGAGCGTCTGAGCAGCGGATGTTGAGCCGCGGATTGTGGCACTGGTGGACAAGGCGGCCAGCACACATTCCTTGCTTTGCCTCAGTTTGTACTGGAGCTCCTCATTATGCAAGGACAACCTATTCTTCTGTTTGTTCTCCTGGGTGAAGGACTCTGCTAGAAGCTTGTTTTCTTGTGATAGTTGCCTGTAACACCAGACACACACATTACAACCTTCTGTTATATTCTCCTGGTCGCTCTGCTAGTAGCCTGTAACAACACCAGACACACATTACAACCTCCTGTTATATTCTCCTAGTCGCTCTGCTAGTAGCCTGTAATAACACCAGACACACATTACGACCTCCTGTTATATTCTCCTGGTCGCTCTGCTAGTAGCCTGTAACAACACCAGACACACATTACAACCTCCTGTTATATTCTCCTGGTCGCTCTGCTAGTAGCCTGTAATAACACCAGACACACACATTACAACCTCTTGTTATATTCTCCTGGTCGCTCTGCTAGTAGCCTGTAATAACACCAGACACACACATTACAACCTCCTGTTATATTCTCCTGGTCGCTCTGCTAGTAGCCTGTAATAACACCAGACACACATTACGACCTCCTGTTATATTCTCCTGGTCGCTCTGCTAGTAGTCTGTAACAACACCCTTATTCACACAAAATCTCAGTATGTGTGTTTACTAGGCCCTCATCTTTAGTTTTGGGTTTTGAGCCCCCAACCCGCTACTCACCTCTCAAAGGTGGTCTTCTTCTTGAGCTGAGCCTCCAGGTCTTCCACCCTCAGCGCCAAGGACTGGATCTTCTGTCTAGCCGAGGGGAGCTCTTCTGCCTCCCGTGTCAGAGCTGCATTCTGTCGTCGCAACTCCTGCAGCTCCTCTATCTTGAGGTCCAGCACTGTCTGCAGAGACTGTACTTCATTCTGTAGTTCCTTGCACCGGTTTGCAGTCACCTGTAAATAGACAATTGCTTGTATCAACCTATCAAAACAATGTCTATTTGTGGTATTACCAATAAAAATGGAACCAACTCTGTTATTTAATAAATAACAATTACCCAACTTTTTCAAATTATGCAACGTGTTTTTTTTATTTAGCAATGAAAGAATTGAAAGGTCCTCAATTATGTTAAAAATGGACTTGATAATGTCCACTTCGTTTACCCTGAAAGCTAACCTTGCTTTTTTACACAATGGTTCAGCTCATATGATAGGGGTAAGTAGCAGTCTTACCTTGACGGATTACACTATGGCCTTATCTAATAATCTGTGCCATAGTAGATACATGAAAGGTAAGCTTTCAGGGTATACAAAGGGTACATCAGTTGAACAAGGAACCAAACAAGTGAATATAGATTTATATACTCTTCAGATGATCGATACAGATTGTGGTGAACCAAAGCGGAGATTCATTTCAAACATGGGTGTTCATTTGTTTGTCCACAGCTCCTTGATGTTACACGTTTTTGGTCAACAGCCCTTCCCCAAAGTATGTATTAGTCATGTCAAACTGGCGCCCCCGGCGCATGGACCGTATGATGAACCAACCAATAATGAGAGAAGATTTGTACTTTCTCATGACCCCTTGGGTAGAGAAAGTATTGTGATCATGGAAAAAAAATAATCCAACTCTTAGATTTTTATGGGTAGAAGTTTCATGATCCAGTCAACCCGAAAAAATCGTTTTTGCGATGCAGTTTGTGTATCAGTATCCTGGCCTAAAGCCGAACAATTTTAATGACCGAGTTAAAAATTGATATCTAGGGTTTTAATAAAGGTTCCCTCGAGGAGTTAAGATATCTAGCCTTCAAATTAAGGGGAGTCTAATGAAGGACAAAATAAAAATCAATTCTTTCAAAATTCGCTCCCCTAACCATTTTGATCAAAATTCATATATAGACACAGTTTAGCATTACAAACAAAATGGAGCAAATATTTTTTCTGGGAAAATAAATTAGGGGGTACTTTACATAAGCAGCTATCTCCAGTTTGAATCATTTCTCTGTAACTCTTGGAGATGTGAAACAGCGAATCATTGCAAAATTGTAGATCTAATGAAAATTAAAAACTTTTATTCAAAATATATTTTTATAAAATCAGTAGTTTGTGGTCTATTAGCCAATATATTATTTAAATCGAGGTTTGGGAAATTGATTATGCTCATTGATGAAAAGAGATGTTACTCCTCAATGTTTCTATAACAATGTATTTTAGTTCGTTTCGCATATTATGAGGGCTAGAAGTATAGTAATTTAAATAAAAAGTATGTGCAGTGCAATGCACCATTTATATTATTTTTGTGTATAAAAACACAATTTGGGAATGTTGAACTTTGTCACATTTAAGTGTATCGAATTCAAAACCTTTCACAAATGATCAATTTTTTTTAAAGGATGCATAAAACTGTAAAAATTCAGCGAAGAAAATGTGAGGAATTTTTTGCGCTTTTATATCTTGGTCGTATTTTTTTTAAATAAAATGGTACCAAGTTAAAGTTATTTTTACTTAAAAAGTGGTAGTAGTATCTTTTAAACACGCCCCACGCCCTCCTGGTCTTCATTACCAAGCGAGTACCTGTAGTTTGGAGTCTTTGTCCTTGTTGATGTCATGCAGGAGTCTCCTCCACTGGTCGGCGTACTCCTCTTGCAAGGATGTCAACCGATTCTGCAGTTCCACCTCCCTCCGATCGGCCGCCTCCATCTCGGCTCCGTGTTTCTTCACCAACTCCTCGAGACGGGCACGGCCACTCTCTTCCAAGGCGGAGATTCGGGACAACAACTCGGTCTCCTGGAACAAGAGCCCCTTTAGTGTTAACAAGCGACCAGAGCCCTCGTGTCCACTCACAGGTGTGTTCAGAAACTAAACCTGAGTCACAGACAAGGTAATACACCAGACACTCAGCCTTACGGGTGTTTCGCTGCATTCCTTCAGCCAGGTTGAGTCCTTGGCCACTGGGAGTGCTAGTTGCTGTTCTCAGTGATAACATTTCCACGTGAAACAACTCACTTTCAAATTGCTCATTGTAAAGGGGTAGCGGTCCAAGCACAATAGTTCAGTTACCAGAACACCCCCCCTGTCCCCCAAAGAATAAACCTTTTCAGACAAGTAATCAGTCAATGGTATGTGAAGCGTGTTTGCAACTAGACAATTACAAACAACCACTTGAGCAAATGGAGGGACGATTGTGATTTTGTAACAAGTTTGTGTTTGTAATCTGCAGTCTGAGTATCTGAGTAGGTTCGATGAGGGGGTATGGGGTGTTACCTGAACCTAGCTTTGCGAGTGCCGTTTTTATGGACACTGGGAAGAAATTTGTGTCTGGTTTCTAGTAAATCCATCTTATGAGTAAACTATTTTTTAGAAATGCCTGCTTGATAGCGTTGTTATCATTTGGGACTGCATGTTGCGATCCCCGTGGTAAAGGACTCAAGCTCTCGCAATAAGCACAGAAAGTCTTGTGTTTAGCTTGTCTGTGGTCT
The DNA here is from genome assembly GCA_902151425.1 of Timema shepardi. Lineage (NCBI taxonomy): Eukaryota > Metazoa > Arthropoda > Insecta > Phasmatodea > Timematidae > Timema > Timema shepardi. The sequence continues at coordinate 16,560 of CABFVX010007224.1, forward strand.
GGGTGAAATTAATATTTTAAATTTTGTAATGAATAAAAATGTTGTAATGAAAATGTTTACAATCAAATATGTTTTAAGTTGTATGTCAGTGACCTGGCGGTCTAGGGGTAAGGTGTCAGACTTCTGTGCTGGCGGCCGGGGTTCAATCCTCGGTCCCGGCATAAATTTATCTGATTACCAAACCCTTCCTTCACCTCTGACAAGACATCTTGTGAATGTGTGGAATGCCAGGCCTCCACCGTGGTTCGGATTACACGTTAAACTGTAGGTCCTCCATTTCATCTCACAATCACCCTACCATTCCACATTAGCGTAAGTGCGTATAACCCGAGTGGGTAGTAAGACGCGGTGCTAATAATAATAATAATAATAATAATAGTTGTATGTTAAAAATTCCTTATCAAATATTAGGCTAAGAAGTTAATTATTTTAAGTCCAATAAAAAAAGTGACATTACACAGTGTTTAAAAAATGAATATATTATAAATATTATGAAATTCAAAAGTGTATGTTAATGTCAAATTCTCAAACCTTTTGAATGGCATACCACCCCAAAAATGTCTGCAATATAAGTGCCACCAAGATAGTGCTGAATATTGTGTGTTGCACATAAGGTTTGTAGTTGTAAAAATGACACATGTCCCCCAACCTTACCTTTTGCTGTATCTGATCCTGCAGAGACTTTTCAAGTTCGGCCAAGCTGTCCGTGTGGGCCACCAAGACTGAAACCCAAACATAATATACATACATTAGAATCAGTTTGAGTCGGGCACCCTGCCCAGGTGTAGAACTATAGAGCTCCAATTGTACAAGTTCAACGAGAATGTGCCACTCACGCTGGTCAAGCTGATGTTTGTGCTGTTCCTCCAAGTCTGCAACCCGCTGGTGATGATCAGCCTGGAGTTGCTGGGTGTCGAGTTGGTGGCACTGCGACTCGCGAGCCATGGTCTCCTCCAGGCGTCGGTAGCTCACCTGCGCCTCCTCTACAAACACACAATAGAATTAAGATTGTTGCAAGTAAGGCTCTAACCTGGCTTTGAACCGAGACTGCCTTACCTGAAAACTTTGCTTCACTCTATAACTTAAAAACTTTATTTTTTCATCCACCATATTATAAAATATAAATTAATAGCTCTTGCATTTAAAAGTTTTAAGATCCTGTTTATTTCTATGTCTCCTTCAATTCCATGGTTAGAATCATGGACGGATAGAAATTCCTATGGCTGTATCTACAATAACATTTAGGAAGACGAACATAAATTATTTTGTTATTTATTTGTGGTATTTAACAAACACTTTTGAAACAACTGGTTATCAGCACAAGAGAAGTTCTATGATCGAGAGCGAACAGGCCCACTAATTTTGACATGAAAGGTATTTTCACATAACTTCCAGGGTTCTTTTACACGCCACAGTCGACATGGGATCGACGGCTTTACTTCCCCTCCGAAGGAAGATGTGCTAAGGATTTTTATCGCTTAGGAGAAATCCGTTGATCCCGGCTGGGTTTGAAGCAACGAACACCAAGTGTACCAAGGTCGACCATACAAATTAGATACAGGCGCCAATTAAAGATAGAACTGAGGATATACACGCATGTTATATATTGACAACTTTACACCAACGTATCAACTTCACAAGGTTACAAATTTCCACATAAAATGGTGCGACAACAGGGTGAGTGTGACCGGGTTCTGTTTTCCCTAATTATAACGGGGTCAGCTGCACACTCTAAGATATGACTCACCCAGTTCCAATTTGGTCCTCAGCCAATCTCCCTGCATCTTCTCCAGGTCCAGCTTCAATTGGGGGGTGGAGAACGCTTCCAGCTGAAAGAATCGAAGAAAGTAACACATCCATTTATTAACAATATTCACAAACACAAAACAGGCCGACCACACTATCCCAGAGAAAGAATTGCCTCACTTTCCACTGATCCAAAAATCATAACTTCTCTTTACTAAAGCCCAATGTTGACATAAAGATGCTAAAGAATATCAAAATGGTGTAGTAACGCAAACAGGTTGTAAGAATAAAAAAATCAAAATCTTCAATATGTTGTATAGATTTTTTAAATACGCTAAAAAATAAGATTTGGTTAAAACTGATTTTGAATGCAAAAAATACTTTATTTTCCATAGACAGCCAAATCAGCCATTGCCCCTGATCGATTACAAAATTCCATAACATTTTCAATATTTTTATAGCAGTTTTAAATTACGTAACGGAATTTTCCATATTTCTCCCGACAGTAATTACCCTGACAAACACTTATCTCGTAAATTAGTGTGTGTGTGTGTGTGTGTGTGTGTGTGAGAGAGAGAGAGAGAGAGAGAGAGAGAAAGAGAGTGTGTGCACTGAAGCTATTCCTCCAAGAACTTTAAAGTAAGCTAAAAAAAATTTGTTAAGAGCACAGGTTTAATTTACATTTTAGGGTTGACTATATTAAGCTTTAAGTAATTTGACATTTTAACATTTAACTGCACAGTTTTAAGCTATAAATTAAAGTGTTTCAATTATTTCAAATCATCACAGTTCACAAGTTATTTAGTAGAATTGGACATTCATAACAAGTGTACATAATGAAGTATTTATATATTAATAAAATTAATATTGTAAATATTTCACTGGGTGCACCTTATATGAATGTCTAGGTCTACTAAATTTCATTTTCATACATTTTTTACTCTACCTTAACAATGGTACACAAAAAGTATAAAATAACAAGTTTGACCCCAAATAACTCGTGGACTGTAATGATTAGAAATCATTTAATCACTATTTAATTTACAGTTTATAATTATACATTTGTTAAAAATGTGCAGTTAAATGTTTAATGTCAAATTACCTTAAATAACAGCTAAACCATAAATTATTCCCTCGAGATGTCCTGACAGCTTTGACGATCAATAATTTTAGATCCTGGCATTTTCCCACAGTCAACTCCTGGTTTTCTCAATGTAACGTCAAGTGTTTAGAAGAGCTACAGGTCCCATCTCGGTCAATGAAAGTGTCCCGATTCAAAATACAAAATGTAACAAGGGGAGAACCATTCACTATACCATAGAGTTATTAAAATAACAAATAAAGACCAGTAAAGCCCAAACTCACTTTGTCCAGAAGGAACCCCATAAAGTCCCCCAAAGTCCTCAGCATGATCCAACATTAACCGTCAGATTCGCAGAGCGAGAGACTCAACTAAACAGGCGCGGTTTAAAAATATAAATATCTGCAATCAAACCTTGGGATGAGAAAGGGGGATGGTGGGGGGGCAGTGTCTTGAGAGCCGACCGCCCAAACTAGAGATAACAGGATCCTTCATAACAAGTCACTACTACCCCATTGCTACCAACGAACCAGACTAAAATATCCTTCAGTTGATCCAAAGGTTTACTAGGTCAGGTGACTAATTACCCCCACGTACAATCAGACACGAAGAACTGTTTGAAACGTAAATTTAAACGTCCTGAGTTCACAAATATTCCAATCTTATTTTAGCTTGTTTTTAAGTCGCAATCTACCCTGGGGTTTTTTTTCCCCAAAAGCAAAAAATTCCCTATATTATCTTGATTTTCCCTATGACAACCCTGCCTTAAGGTCCGAGGATAGTACTCACATCCGCCACCAGATAGTGCAGCAGCACACCTAGTGCCTGGAAGCCTGTGGCGTTGTGCCTCAACTGGGGCAAGAGCTTCTCTTCAGGGTTGGGGGCGGGCTTGGGAGGCGGGGCGGTGGCGGCGGCTCTCCTGCCATCTCCGGGGGTCTTGGGCCCCACGCTACCGGCATGTTGCTGCTGCGACTGGCGGTTGTGATCTACAACAAATAAAACAACAAACTTGTCATACTTGGGCGGAAATGTAGGTTATACAGTCCTGTCACACACAGGGGTAGGAAGGGAAGTATGCGGACACAAGCCAGGATACACGAGTGTCAGGAGTAGGTTATACAGTCCTGTCACACACAGGAGTAGGAAGGGAAGCATGTGGACACAAGCCAGGATACAAGAGTGTCAGGAGTAGGTTATACAGTCCTGTCACACACAGGAGTAGGAAGGGAAGCGTGTGGACACAAGCCAGGATACAAGAGTGTCAGGAGTAGGTTATACAGTCCTGTCACACACAGGAGTAGGAAGGGAAGCATGTGGACACAAGCCAGGATACAAGAGTGTCAGGAGTAGGTTATACAGTCCTGTCACACACAGGAGTAGGAAGGGAAGCATGTGGACACAAGCCAGGATACAAGAGTGTCAGGAGTAGGTTATACAGTCCTGTCACACACAGGAGTAGGAAGGGAAGCATGTGGACACAAGCCAGGATACAAGAGTGTCAGGAGTAGGTTATACAGTCCTGTCACACACAGGAGTAGGAAGGGAAGCATGTGGACACAAGCCAGGATACAAGAGTGTCAGGAGTAGGTTATACAGTCCTGTCACACACAGGAGTAGGAAGGGAAGCATGCGGACACAAGCCAGGATACAAGAGTGTCAGGAGTAGGTTATACAGTCCTGTCACACACAGGAGTAGGAAGGGAAGCGTGTGGACACAAGCCAGGATACAAGAGGAGTGTCAGGAGTAGGTTATACAGTCCTGTCACACACAGGAGTAGGAAGGGAAGCGTGCGGACACAAGCCAGGATACAAGAGTGTCAGGAGTAGGTTATACAGTCCTGTCACACACAGAAGTAGGAAGGGAAGCATGTAGACACAAGCCAGGATACAAGAGGAGTGTCAGGAGTAGGTTATACAGTCCTTTCACACACAGGAGTAGGAAGGGAAGTATGCTGACACAAGCCAGGATACACAACGATAACTGCCCTTGTATGGTAGTCAAGAGCCCTAAATGTTGACCTAGAGGTTCCGGGTTCGATTCCCGGGAGATTTTTCCCGAGAGGGGTATAATGATCATGGTCAACCAGGGGTTTGGTTAGTTAGGTAAAGTGTTTCTACTGGTTCCACACCCTCATACTCATCCCCTTCATCTCATCGGGACATGGAAAGAGCCTCCACGGAAAGGATGTACTATCGGTACATTCGGGCGTCCCCTGAACAACGGTACATTAGTAGCGACTAATATTTCCACAAACTGAGCTACGAGTTAAGTAGCCCAGACACGCCATTATCATTATTACTACCATGACGAGAAGTTTCCCAGACTGGCAGCATCTTCCTACAAGCCTAGTGAGGTGACCTCATTGGGGGAAGACATCGCGGCCTAGTTGACACAGAACCAACTCAGAGTCAGGGACGTGGTACCGAAACTTTACTCACTTCTGATAGATGAAGAAATAATCAATACCGCACTCGTATCGAAAGAAACAGAGTAGTTACCGGTAGTGGTAAAATAACCAGGATATTTTATCACGAATATAATGTTTTTAGTGTTTTTATGTACGACAGCGCTGATTTTTTTTCTAATGTGATTTTTTTTAAATTTCATATATTATATAGCTAATAATATTGATAGCAATGTAATAAAAATATAACATAAGGCCTAATCTCTGACGTTTAAAGAAAGCTCCCTTTATATCCCAAAAAGTGATTGAGAACTAACTAAAATCTGATATTCTAAAAATTGTTTTATTTCATTTACTAATTATAAAGCTAATCTAAAATTAATCCAAACCTCCCTTGTGGATTACTGTAAAAATGTCTCTTCACACTATTAATTTAACGGATTTAGATTATAAATACAATTGTAATATTTTCTCCAGCCATTGTAGCAAAATTAGTTTTCAGTTATCAAATAACAGGAAGACGCTGGTGTTCGCGGGTGTAGGGGAAGAGAGCCAAGGTCAGGGTTTGTATTCAAACTTTTTTTTTATATCAAAATTAATCAAATAATGCTCCAGTAGAAACACAGAGTTTAATGTTTGTCCCAGGATGATGTAAACACTTGTGCAATATCTGTCAAGGGTGTCCTGGAATTTAATGACAACTTTTTATAAAAAGTTTCTCATCTAATACCGCTATATTCATGACATATTCAACAATGTTGATATCACCATGTGAAGAAAAAGAAAATTAAACTATTATGCTCCTACTTGAGAAATATTTAGTTTGGCCAAAAACGAGTTGCTACGAAAACTGCAAAAAACCACCGGCATTTTCTCGAGTCTCCCCCCCCCCCCCC
>CABFVX010007225.1:0-25433 GCA_902151425.1 Timema shepardi
CTATCAATAAAACTACAAATTGTTACCATTGACATATATTCTTCTAAATCCAGGTTTCCTGCTTTTAGCCATCCCCTTTCCTGTTATGAACATCAATATAATTGAGGTGTGAATTCGCGGGGAATATGAGTAAATGGGCCTGTAATTGACCTGTTTATTTTTGTTTGTATTCTTACAGCCCCTCTGCAATTGCTATATTTATTTTTTTATTTTATTGTCTGTTGTGCGCCAGTCTTATTCTTCGGGGAAGAGTAAGGGCGGCGGTACAATAAGTTCACATTAGTTTGTGGCGGTAATTGCTGTTTAGACATATGAGAATGTCAAAATGTCAAAATACAAGATTATTGAGATTTTATAACATGCACTTTCTGAGCACATGACTTAAAATCTAATGAATTAACACAACACCCAGCTGTAAATGTGTCCCTGATGTGTAAGGGTCCCACTCCATCAACAATTTGTTTTGACATTGTCGGGAATTGAACCCTGGACCCTTGATTCAGTATTTCTGAGCACTACCAATTGAGTCATACAGTTATTTTTTCCAAAATGTCAATAGGGCTAGTGAAGCTGTACCTCACATAGTCCCTCACACATGATATTTGGGGTAGGAAGAACTAGAACAATATTTTCCATGTCTACTACTGATGTGTCTTTATCGTATGGCCGGAACACTGGATCTTATTTTTATCAAGCCAATTCATCCCCTTTACTTGGTACACATTGTTTTGAAGAATGTTTCATTCTACTATGAGCTATAATTTAAAGATATAAAGATTTAAATATTATTTACAATATTTAGAAATAGGGACTACATTGTAAATTTCCTAATACCTAAAGTCTGTTCAGTGTAAGAATGGTTTTCTGAAAGGCCTTTTTCCCTACCAGAAATATATTATATAGTAGGATATTGGTAGGTAAAAAAAATCTTTCAGAGAGTAATTCCTACCGTGAATGAAGTATAGTTTTAAATGAACTTTAGGTAGGTAGCCTCTTCAGTACTTGTCCCATAAACAAATTTGCAATTGGTATAAATTTAAAGGTTAGGTATAAAACATTTTTCTTAAAAATTAAATGTGGTGTGTTACAGCCTTTATGTATGTATTGACCTGATACAACAGTCTCACCTACCTGTATTAATATTTAATTTATTCTAGAGTTACATAATAATAATATAATAATATTTAGCACCGCGTCTTACTACCCTTCGGGTTATACGCTTTAAATACTAGTTACTCTAATGGACTAGGAATTTGGAAGGTTGAAATAGAGGAAGGGAACCCGCATTTGCGCGGAGGGATAGTGGAAAACCACCCTCAGTTCACCCGACCGAGATTCGAACCTCGATCCCCCCCGTCTTCAGCAGTCGAGCTCAACATGACAAGCGCGTTAGCCAACTACGCCACTGAGGCGGGTAGTTACATAATAAGTTTTCTTTATTAGTGTAAATACTTATAGGGCCTATAGGTTAGGTAAGGTTATGACAGGTTAGGTTAGGTTAGGTTATAACTTCTTAATAACTGGTATACTATGTATTAAAAAACAAAGCAAGAATATCAATTTTGTATAGGCATAGAAATACAAAGATATAAGGCGCAAAACAAAATATTTTAATTTATACTCTTTTAGGGACAACAATTAACAACAGTAAGTTGATATATATCATGATACATTTGAATATAGTTTAAATTTAAAATCTTGGTCCCTGATTATCATGGTTTCACCCAACTATATTCTAGCTAAACATTTGGAACCATGTTTCTCGCCAGCCATACCATTCTATTTCTACTTTCTGCCACTTACAAAGCCTAAAGATCTGGGTGACAGCATAGCCAAAGTGTCTATACACCGCAGAGATCTTTTTGCGTTTCTTGCACGAAATGCCAACTCATTCCTACGGCACTGTTTTAGCAGATTACTTCAATCTACCGTAAATTGATGTATGAACACATTAATAGTTCTATGTGGCTAGATCGAGGTCAAGGGTTCAAGGAATTGCTACACAATACAGCACAACGATATCCCTTAAAATAAGTGAGTCGAGTTTGAATTAGGCTCTCTTTTTTTTTCAATTTAATACAAATTGTGTAAATATTCCAACGTCACCCGTTTATATGTGTTTTGGGGTATTAATATCATTGGTTTGTGAATCATCCTCCCCAACATATGGCTAATGTGTTCTACCCCAAATCTGAATCTTAGTTTTGCGTGAGATTTGGGTTTTGAAATTCCGAAGGTTCACACAAGCTTACGGGAGTTTTGCTGCGCTCCTTTTTATAGCTTGAGTCCTTCGACACAAGGATTGCTAGTTGCTGCCCTATGTTGTAACCTGGGACTGTATGTGGCGATCCTAGTGTCGAAGGACTCAAGCTTAGAAAAGGAGGGCAGCCAGTTTAACCTAGGAGTTGTGTGTGTATCAGGTGTTTCCTTGTCTGTGGCATAGATCTAAGTTAATAAATACAAAATATGTAACATATTTAATTACTACAGGACTATTTTAGAAAGCGAGTCTGCCTGCCTTCTGAGTTAAAGGTCCCGGGATCGATTCCCAGCATGGCCGAAAAATTAATAATTTGTGAAATGTGGGCTTACAGTGGTGAATTAACGGCCATGGGCTGGGTATTGGGTCTCTTCTAGGTTTAAGTTAGTTTCTAAGTCTTGTGCTGATAAATGCAGCACATAAATAAATTATAAAAAAAGTTAAATTTTGTTTTAATACAAACTAATTAACAAGCATATAAACTTTTTTCTAATAATGTAGGGCTTATTAATCAAATAAATTAATATTATAAAATAAATTTGTTAATTTAAAGACTTGTTCTTTAGACTTGATCAAGGGTACAACACCTGATGACATTCAATGCATCATCCTTAACAACCCACACTTTCCACGTGTAACATTTTTAGGTTAAGTGTATCACTTTTAATTACTAGGTACAGTACATAAACTAATGTGTGTACAGTCAACTCTCGATTCTACGACCCCGGGAATAGCGTCCCTCTCGAAGTAACGACCCTTTTTCGAGGAACCGTGAAAAATGTGGGGGAAAAGGTTGAAAAGTTTAATGAAATCGGCTGTAAAATGTGTTAGTTGCATTTATTTAGGTCGCTGCATTGCAATTATCTTTGTGAGTGCTGTATTACTAGTAACTGGGGTGGGTCAGGTATAAAAATAGACACTACCTCATCAATACCAGCCAATAGCACTTTAGATTGCCCACCCCCTCCCACAAGCAAGACAATGTTTTCCCGCGCGCGACTGCCGCTACATCACGCGCCAGGCTTGCTTTTGACATTGTTATTTCGATTCTCGATTTGGTTACTATTTTGGTTTGATTTTGTGAACAATTTTTGACGACCCATGCTATTGTTTAACATTGTTATTTTATTTGGTTACGTTTTTGGTTGGATTTTGTGAACGATTTTTGATGACCCACGCTATTTTTTTTATTTGATACGAACTTATAATTTTGACGAAATGAGTGAAAGGAGTACCTTCTTCAAGAAATAGGTAGGTTTTATTTTATTTACTTTTTCACGTATTGTCTAAAAAATGCAATTTTTTCGTATGAAGGTCAGGGATGGAACAAAATCTGTTAAAATTCCAACAACGACCCCTTCGAAATAACGACCCTTTTCCAGGGAACCGTGAAAGGTCGTAGAATCGAGATTTGACTGTATACGGTTTAAATTACCTGTGTATCAAATTCACTACAAAAAATATTAAGAGGCAAAACAATACTAAAAAGAAAATGGCAAGTCTTTATATATTATCTACTGTAGGCTGTGAAGTGTCTCTGTTGGAGGTTTTTTTTCACTCTTCATACAAATTTTGAGAAACATCTAGTAGCTATCTCCATATCCTAGGTGGTCAAAGGTACAATATGGTAAAAAGGAAGCTCTCCCATAAATTGAAAATGAATTATATTTCATTTTGTACAGTTGGCACTACATCAGCTGTTGTTATTTTCCTTCACAGTGTGTATACAATCTGATTTTATTGGAAGCCCCAGTGACGGCTCGTAGCTAAAAATTAGTGGGGATGCTGCTTTAAAAAAGTTTAGCCTTTGTTTTTAAATTGTGTAAAAGGAAAAAAAAATTATAAAAAGAAATTTATTCAGGAACTTGATAAAACTTAGTAAAAGTTGGTAACTCCACAAAAATTTGTTCTCACTTATACTTAATCATACCACATATTTTCATATTGAATTCTATAAAGATAAAACAAAATATATTTTAAATAATCAAATAATTTTTTAAACAAAAATCCCTGCTGCACTGCACACAATGATTATAATATCTGAACTTGTTGATATTTGAAGGCAGAGTCTGATCAACATGTGGAAATCATCAGTTATAAGCGAGTTATCTGATCCAACAACCATTTTGACTCAATCATGGCCAGGTGTAAAATTGGGAGAATTCACAATATAATTACATATCACACACAAGGTTTAGTACAGGCTCTGCTTAAACTGAGAGAAGAATGACCCTGGGCACGGAACGATTCCTGGATAGCTAAGTAATAGATCGTTAGCGCGCTAAGCCAAAGGTCCCTGGTTTGATCCCCGTGTCCAGATGTCATTTTTCAACTAAATTAATGTTTATTCAATTTGGACACGACTGTGCTAACATTAATTATCAGTTTGTATCACCTTGTGTGTGATTTGTAATCAAATAGTGTAAGTCGTTAATTGAAAGATGAAACATGGAAAGGTGTTTTATTTTGTACAAAAATCTTTGGAAATATCTTTCAGATCAATGAAGATTGTACACACAGCCAGAATGTAGTATATTTTCCCCAGGTAAGTTTTTTTATTTTTCCATAAACATGTAAAATAAATAAATTGGATAAAATGAACTATTCCTATACCCAGTTATTAAAAAAAACTTACTGGTGAAATGCCACTATACCCATACCTCAATATGGGAAAGATACAACCAATGCATTGATGGTATTTTATTTATCCCATTACTAAACATGGGAAAAATCCCATCCCGGTGTATAAAAATTACACCCAATGTATAGATGAAATATTAAAAAAATCCATAAACAAACATGGGAAAAACCCACCCAGAATATGAAATATACAACCTTCATAGTGGTCAAATATTAATTTTTCCATACACAGGCATGATAAAAATACCAATCAAGCTTATGAAAATTACAACCTTCATGGCGGGCAGATTTTAATTTTTCCGTGTACAGATATGGGTAAAATACCAACCCAGTGTATGAAAATTACTACCAACGTATGGCACTTTTCCTATGACCGTTTATGGGAAAACTTCAACACTTGTATGGGTTAATTACTTCCAATACATGTATGGGAATTTTACCACAGATTTTTCTTACAGCGTATTGTATGACCCACATCAATGGTCGAGTGGTTAAAGGCGTCACTCTTGTGTTAGATTGGACTGCCAATGATGGGAAGAGTGGTGTCCAAATCCCGGAAGGGCATATTGAGGGTGTTTTTTTCTTAAATAAATTTTTAATCTCCCTCCCTTTAAATTCGGTTACACTTCCTCTAAGTTCAACCTTCCTCATCCCTAACAAATTAGAGTAATTCTAACGGGGAGTAAGACATGGTGCTAAAAGAAAGCGTAAGCCGCGGCCAGCGTGAACGAAAAGTAAGGGTGTGTGTGGTTCTTGAAACTGTATACCCTTTGTTAAGAAAAGGTTAAATCAGTACACGACTTACACACTAGCTTAAGCTATAATAGCAGGCCCAGTAGCCTTCACTATAGTCAGGCACTGGACTATTGTCACCCACACATCCTGTACACTGCAAGTAGATTCCATAGCCCCTTGGCGCCGAAACAAGGTCGATTCACCTATAGTCGACCTCCCTGACTGCTTGACCCCCGGTCTACGTCTCCTTGATCTGAAGGTCAGCCGAGCTAGCCACACAGTATTGCCTATGGAGCTACTCAACTGTGATTTGACTAGTTAGTGATTGGAGCTACAAACTGGTCAGTAATTGGTAGTTAATTATGTTTCACACACCGTGCTATGGCAAAAGTGGAGGAATTTCAGTCGGTTTCGTACTATATAGATGAACGTGCCTTCTTCGGGCTTCTAGAATAATTAATATTTATTAATATAATGTCTTAGTGACTTGAGTGTTGAGAAGGATTTGGTTCTATAAGGGACTGCAACAAACTGATGCAAAGTTTATAGCGTTGTACATAATGTAAAAAGTAAGCTACGTTGAATAGTACATTTAATGTTCAATAATTGTTCATTTGGGATGATTGATGATTGAGTATTTTCCTTAAGTAGCCCGGCGACTAGCATGTTGAATTTCCAGTGACTAATTACGGACGCGTCGTAAACTGGCTAGTAAACAATAGCTGCATGAGCGGTCCGCTAATGAAATACATGAGCGGTGACCCTCAAGCAACTGGTTGGTAATTTAGGTTTTATTCGCGTCACTTTTGAGTCTTATTTTAGTAGCTCCATGGGTGAAAGGCCAACGAGAGAAAGGGAGAAAGAAGTCAAGAAGTGAGATCCATCCTCTCAGCAAGTTCTTGAAAACCCCTCCCCCACCTGTGTTTCAACCGTCCTCAGCCCCTGCCCGGGTAACAGCGTCTGATCGTGACTCCAGCCCGCCGACGAGTTGTGGCTAACAGCTGGGAGAAAGGGCGAACAATGACGCTCACGTTTCAAAGGGTGGCGTCCTCCGGTGCGAATAATCACCAGCAACGAACGTTAATTTTGACCACTCGTTGAACCTCTTAACACGCCTGGGTTATTGGCACCAGGGTCCTCTTGGCTCTAGTGGACTCGGAGCCTCTCGAGTCCTGACTGATAAATTCCACCTTTAAATATCTTACAGGAATTTGAACAATAACTCCTTGGAAACTTGTTGACATATGCCTCACAACTCTCGTCCCCAACAGTGTCCAAGGGCGTAGAAAGCTAATTTAACTAGGGGGTGTTCTGGACCCCCTCGACCCAAATCTTTCTACGTCCTTGACATTGTCCCTTCCTCATCCGGCACTAGGTCCAACGTACTTGCCTCAATTGGTAGAAATACTCTTGAATGATCTCTTTACCTGTTTCGGTGTCCGCATGATCTAAGGCGTCACTCTCACAATAGATTAGATTGCCGATGAGAGGGCTATCAGGGTTTGAATCCTGGTTGGGTGTATTGAGAATGGTTTTTCCTAAATGATTTTCCACTCCACCCCCACGCAAATATGGGTACACTTCCTCTAAATATAACCTTCCTCAACACTAGAGTCACTAGCGTAATTAGTACATAGACGTAAAACCCTAATGGGTAGTAAGACTCGATGTTTTAAAAAAACACCCAGCCTCCATTCTTTAATTCATCACTATTGAGAGGGAAACCCACATTTTACCAATTATCTATTTTACGGTCATGCCAGTAATCGAACATGGGACCTTTAGCTTAGTAGGCAGACACGCTACTGACTGAGCTAAGGCATCGACCCTTTTAACTAGGCCAATGAAGATAGAATTTAGAGAACATGTATCCGCATTCACGGGGTGGAAGAGTGGGAAATAATTATGATGATTCACCTAATTACACCCGGCCAGGATGATTTGAGCTCTGACCCATCCGTCGTGGCGGGTGTTCATATATGTGTCTTAGTTCTCTCGAAGTGACCTGGCGGTCTAGGGGTAAGGTGTCAGACTTCTGTACTGGTGGCCGGGGTTCAATCCTCGGTCCCGGCACAGATTTATTTGATTACCAAACCCTTCCTTCACCTCTGACAAGGCATCTTGTGAATGTGGGGAATGCCAGGCCTCCACCGTGGTTCGGATTCCACGTTAAACTGTAGGTCCTCCATTTCATATCACAATCACCCTACCATTACACATTAGCGTAAGTGCGTATAACCCGAACGGGTAGTAAGACGCGGTGCTAATAATAATAATAATAATAGTTCTCTCGACCCAAGACTAGTAGAGAGGAGGTTGCCTGGATCATACACACTTCGTTCTGCGCACGAATAACGTGACGTAGAAAGTAGCCCTTAAGCTGCAGTCAAGCAAAATGATAGTAACTCGGATCACTAACCAAAAGTGTTCTTTAGACCTTAATATCATTTAAAACCCATTCTCAGAACTGGTTAGATGCTTACAACAGGACAAATGAAGCGTTTGAGTGAAATATTCATTTGGTTTTTAATGGTTTATAAGCGACTAAGAAAGTGTGTCCCCTAACATCATAGAGGCTCCTCAACTAAAAAATATGTTTCCTGATTGTTTTAATAAACCTATATTCTGGTTGAAAGAAAATAAACTCCATGGTGTGAGTCCGCTGCCGTTAGTTATGATAGTGCCACCATTAATGGATAGAGGGTGTCATGTGGTCAACACATTGCACCCTCCAGCCGTTAATCTCTGTTTTCTAAACCGAAGCTGCTATTTCCTTATTCAGATAGCATCCTCATTTCTCTGCATGAGACTTGAGTTTGACCAGAGCCATTGCTTCACAGATAAATTATGGAAGCACTGGGATCGAATACAGGGTTTCTGGCTCTGTAGCCATAAATTCTGACACCTAGGAAACAGGACCAATCTTCCGTTAACTAATGGTAAAAAAAATTAAGTTAACTCCGTTTTGTAAGCTTTGTAAGGTCCGTCAGTTACGACCACTCCTGTGACAAATGGACTCTAATAAAGTTAGGTCCACTATGTATAAGCATGTTAAAATCATTATGATGAATCATAATTTTACAGCTTTAGTTTAGCAGTGCTCTCTGGGATTCAATAAATAAATAATAAGTTTATGTACTTTTACCAAATTTCAGAGAAATCTGTTGTATATAATTCGGTTTGCAAAAACTATAGCATAGTTCATACATAAGTTTTTCGAAAATTGTGTTACAATTTTTACCTTTTTCATGAACCCTCAAGTAGAGAAATTATTGTGATCATAAAAAAAAATCAAGATTTTGATAGATGTCGACGTTTCATGACTTCTTGAAACAGAAAAGGTGTTTTTCACTATGCCTTCGGTTTGTCTGTGTTTCGGACTACAGCCGAGACCATTTTACCGATTAGGGTGACCTGGTGGTCTAGAGGTAAGGTGTCAGTCTTCTGTGCTGGTGGCCGGGGTTCAATCCTCGGTCCCGGCAAAGATTTATCTGATTACCAAACTCTTCCTTCACCTCTGACAAGACATCTTGTGAATGTGGGGAATGCCAGGCCTCCACCGTGGTTCGGATTCCACGTTAAACTGTAGGTCCTCCATTTCATCTCACAATCACCCTACCATTACACATTAGCGTAAGTGCGTACAACCCGAACGGGTAGTAAGACGCGGTGCTAGTAATAATAATTATAATAACATTTTACCGATTGGGCTAGGACTTGGTATCTAGGGTTTTCATAAGGTTCCCCAAAAGGTTTTTTGGATTTGATGTCTAGCCCTAAAATGCAATACCCCCCCCTAAGTGATTTTGATTAAATTTTGTATCTAGGTATTGTTAAGAACGACAAACAAAATGGCTTTAAGGGGTACTTTATATAGGTCTACATTTCCAATGTTTATCCAGGTCATTTCCCCGGGGAAAATGAAATGCACTATTTTGTTTGTAAGGTCAAACAATGCCCAAATAAGAATTTTAATAAAAATCATAAGATAATTCTTTTAATTGAAAAATGACACCTGGACATGGAAATCGAAGCCGGGACCTTTGGCTTAGTACGCCAAAGCTCAGTGGTCCGAGCATTGGCGTATTAAGCCAAAGGTCCTGGGTTCAATTCCAGTGTCCAGGTGTATTTTTCAATTCAATAATAATAATATTTAGCACCGCATCTTACTACCCGTTCGGGTTATACGCTTTTAAGTACTAATTACTCTAATGGATTAGGAATTGGGAAGGCTGAATTAGAGGAAATGAACCCGCATTTGCGTGGAGGAAGAGTGGAGAACCATTTAGGAAAAACCACCCTCAGTTCACCCGACGGAGATTCGAACCTCGATTTCCCCGTCCTCAGCGGTTGAGCTCAATACGACAATTTTTCAATTCAAATAATATGATATTTATATGCGTCTATAAACGTAACTAACAAATATAAGAGGTTAGGGTATTTAATCGATCAAAATCAAAAGATATTATTTTGTGAAAAACTATTTGCAGTAAAATACCCTCAATTTTAGGGTTAGTAAGCTAATTCCAAAAACCGCTTGGGGTAGCCTAATTAAATACCAGATACCAAGTTTTAGCCAGATCGGTCAGATGGTTTCTGTTCTAGGCCAAGATACAAACACACAGACAGACGGCGACACAAATCAACTTTTTCGGGTTTAGGAAGTCTTGAAACTATTAAAATATATATTAAGATTATTATTTTTACGATCAATATATTTCCTTTCTCATAAGGGTTGCAGGGAAGTAAAGAGTTAGTGAATATTTTAGGTTTCCCCCCTTGAAAATAAAACAAACCCTAAACAATTGAAAACTTGGCAAAGAAATCGAAAATTGATGAAGAGTTTTTTTCTCAGGGGAAGCTGGCTTTCTTCCTCTAATTGCCAACTGTTCAGCAGAAACAAGCAATCCATTCTAATTGCGAAGCTGATGCTGCATCTTACTCAACGAAACTTCGTGCTGGCGCTTAATGGAAACTTCTCCTATTTACAAAAGCCACACTCAACTTCCCTCATCCATTCGAACAAAGATTATTCTCAACCCTCCTCTGCTGATAATGCGCCCTTCTAATAGTTTTGACTTTCGATTTGAAACATAGAATATAATTTAAGTAATTACTTTACAGAAACAAAACAATTAAATATAATATTTCAGTAAAATATTACCACTCCAGAAATTAACCAAGAAAGTAGGCTAATGTTTCCCATGAGAGAATTTGATTATCATGCAATAGAAATAACTCCCAAATGGTTCAAAAGTGTAACCCGCAATTCGCACAAATCCTAGCCTCCTATTCTTTCAGCTCTGGCTTTGTGTTTGAATCTATCTTACTTGAATGCTTTAAGACAGGGGTCCACAACCACATGCCCGTGAGCGCCATGGCCACTTTTTGACCATAGCTGAAAATTTCTTGACTAATAATTTTAATCTGTCAATTTTCCGACAAAAATCAAGTTTTTGCTTATCTTCAGGTCTGCTGTTCTCAAGAAGTTGGTGGTTGAACACACACACACACACCCTCTCTCCCTCTTATTCCTCTTTCTTTTCCGGCTCATTTACAAAGTGTACTTTCACTCGAAACCACTGTAGTTTCAAGCTCAATGGTTTTGCTTTTCCATAATCTCAAAGAGCTACTCCCTTTCATCATTCTCTTCACACTCACTAATACCACGCTAATACTTCCTATTTCCTTTGTAAATACATTGGCATGTGTCTACCCAGCTTTGTTGCCTGAATAAACACAGAACAAATATATATTTTAAAAATGTAAACAAGCACCAAAATGGTGGTGAGTAGTTAAATAAATCATTGTGTTTTTATTTTGGTCGTGTTGAAACTGTAAATAAAGCAGTATTTTAAAATTTATTTTTAGTCAACTCGGAGGGGATTGAACCCCGCCCTCCCATGACTACGGCCTTCAGTATTACCCACAACCACAAGTAACATCACAATTGCTATTTGAAACTTAACATGGCCGCTGACCGGTCCTGTGTATAGCGTTGAGTCTGACCTCTGAGTCTGGCGGAAGTTAGTAAATTTGCCTTGAAAAAGTAATTGGTACCCACAGCATTACCGTTAGTTTTGAATGTGTTCTAAGGTACAAAAATGTTGGAGACCTCTGCTCCAAGACGTAAATGAAACATTTTTATATTCATAAATAAAAATAAGTCGTGTTCAAGATTAGTCTTCGAGAAAATTATTATTTGAGTTGATTTGATGTTTTGTACATAATAATTTCTCACACCGGAAAATAACTTCCTGTAAGATCAACTAATCCCAACAAGGGGGAAAAAAATGACTATTTTTGCTACTTTCACGTGAAGCCTAACCTTTCTTAACTTCTTGCTGACTCATGGAATATTAGTCTCAGTAATTTATTTTAATTGTAAGGATCTTTAATTTTTTTTTCTTTGAACATGTCAAAAATATATTTTGAGAAAAGGAGCATTTATTGAAGATATAATTTTTTTAGTCCATACATTATTATTTATTGACATAATTACCAAATTAATTGGCAATTTAACTATAGACGCGTGTAATTGAAAATACACCATTTATTTTCCCTTGGCTAAAACAAAATACAGATTTATATGCAAAAGTAGAATATATTTTATAATGTAATAAATATGCACAAAAAAAACAATATAAATATATTCAGTTTTACCAAACCTTTATCAAAAATATTCATTTAGTGCACCACAAATGCCAATTTCATAAACATATCACAACAGAAATGATATACTTTTAAATATTAGATGATTCTAATTTAAATCCGAGATTATGAAGAATATGTTAGATTTGGATTAGTAAAAAGAAGGAGTCAACCTTTCTCTAATTAGTGAATATAATAATTAATACACATTTCACACATTACTATTCGAGAAGTTTGACTATAAGTGTAGAAATTGAACAATATGTCCGATCCGTTACTTTTTTTAGCACCGCGTCTTAACCTCATATTTACATCTAGTCAAAGTTGTCCGGGATAAATGTTCTTAGCTTAATGATTGAACTGTACGTGGAAGGTAACTTAAAGACCTACGTTGCGCATCGCTCTTTTGCTTCCAACACATTTTTAATTAGTTTTAAGAAATTTAACGAAAAAATAAAATTCCTATTTATAGGTGCACACTTTCGTGCACAGGGGCTGATGAAGTTCGTATTTCAAATTTTTAGACCTCTGCTTGCGGTAGGTATCGTGCAATGCTCGTGACAGACAAACACGCTCTTCGTTTTATTAATATAAAATAATAGTAATTAATATTTTATATTAATAAAATGAAGAGCGTGTTTGTAATAATAATAATAATAATAATAATAATAATAATAATTATTATAATTATTTAGCACTGTGCCTTACTATCCTTTAGGGCTGTACCCCTATTTAATAATTACTCTAATGATTGAGGGATTAGAAAGTTTTCATTTAGAGAAAATGTACCCATATTTGTGTGGAGAGAGGGTTAAACACCATTTTGTAAAAACCATCCTCAGTACACCCGACTGGGATTGAAACCTGATCTCTCCGTCATCAGCAGTCTAGTCTACTGCACCTTAGACCATGTGGCCACCGAAGCGGGTTTAATGAAGAAAACGGATAGATAATTGAGTAGGAATGAGTAAGGTATAGTTTATGTGAAATCCCATTTAAGAAAATAAACACCCTCAGTACCATAGGTACTCGCGTTACCAGCAAACCAGAACGGACGAGTTTAACGCCTTAGCCCTCAGACCCACCGACGGGAGTGATCGGTTACCACTATCACAAAAAAAGTGTAGTTTTAAAAACAAATCAAAGCTTTGAAAGATAAATATGTCAGAGATCTGTCTAAATTCTTCTTTAGTTTTTTAACTAACATTCTCGTGACTGTTAAGATGTTTTAGCGAACGTTCAAAGTGATAGCTTTGTCCCTGGGCATGTCCCCGACGATCGGCAGAGAACCACCTCAAACGTTAATTAGTCATTACTGAGAGTTGAGTCGAGTGTCCGCATCAGTTTCCTGCGTGCTATTGAGAGAGTCCTCTCTGGCTTCAGCTTCCGTCCCGCTCTACTCCTCTACACAAGGTCATAAGTAGGAATTTAGTGGAGCGGCGTTGAGGGTGTGGCGTCTTTGTTGTAACCAGCGTCGTGGGAAATTATTATTATTATTATTATTATTACCACCGCGTCTTACTACCCGTTCGGGTTATACGCACTTACGCTAATGTGTAATGGTAGGGTGATTGTGAGATGGAATGGAGGACCTACAGTTTAACGTGGAATCCGAACCACGGTGGAGGCCTGGCATTCCCCACATTCACAAGATGTCTTGTCAGAGGTGAAAGAGGGGTTTGGTAATCAGATAAATCTGTGCCGGGACCAAGGATTGAATTCCGGACCCCAGCACAGAAGTCTGACACCCTACCCCTAGACAACCAGGTCACCGAAAATTAATAGCTTCGTATATATTATGATTTATGACTATATCATCATTCGCCTGAAGAGTAAGTGGGTACGTACCATTGGGGGAAGGTACACAATCATATTGTACCCAATATAAAGAAAACAGAACTTAGACGAATATAACTAGGTAATTGCTTACGTCAGCCAGTAAACAACAGTTATATTATTTTAATACGAAGACAAACAAACATAATATATTTTTTTTCTAAATAACTATATTGATGACGTTAGTTGGACATTAGTGCGGTGTTTACATGTTTATTTATTATTTAAAGTTACAAAATGTGGCCTGATTTTTGACAACATAGTTTATCTTCTATACAGTTTTGTGCATGTGACGCGCTGGCTTGTGTACTGAGTGACGTCAGAAGATCAGCCAGCCCACCAGACGTCTTCCTTCTTCCGGTGCTACCTTCTTTTCTCTTTAATTTGATTGTACCTTAAGTTAAGGCTGCACGGGGCTGACCCACACATAATTTTTTAACAAGTAGAATGTACGGAGTAGAATGTGACGGAGAATTCGAATGTATTCGTGCACCACTTCACTCCTGCCATCTTTAGTCGTGTTATGGAAGCCATGGAAGAACAACATTCAAAGTTTTCAAGCTCAAGCATCACTTGATCTCAACTAATTACTGTTTGATTGAGTGGTTAGAGCAGCATACATAGCTAATCAAATGTAACCCAATAAAAAAAAGCCTAAAGAAACACCCCTATCCACAAAATAACAATAAAACCCAACTAGGTTGGGTTTTTAAAAATAACCGTGGCTTTTCCAACCGAGGTGTAAATGTAAGTTCCCAAGTGCACTGTTCGGTGGTTGGAATGAGTCTAGACACGAATACATTCGAACCAGAAATTACATCGCAGTTTTCTCCATGTTTTTCTTTATGACAATGAAATTGAGGTGATTGAAAGTTATTTTTCATATTAAACCGCCCCATCTATTATTTATGCAATTAAAAAATGAAATTAATATCTCTAAAATCTTCCCAATTCCAGTGTTTTTTATTTTTATCTTGTGTTTTACCAGCATTATGATATTCTTGTTTCTGTGTGAAAGCTCCTCTTTATTGCAATCTGTTAACATTGTTCAGACGTCCTTGAGCAGAGCCTACGTGGAGGGTCACGTGCAACTCACAACATCCTCCGTATAGCTGCCCTAAGCTTGGAACAGACAAAACACTCACACCCCGATCGTTAATTCATCACTGTGAAAAGGGAAAGCCCACATATCATAGTTGATAATTTTTTCGGTCATGTTTGGAGTCTAACCTGGGACCCTTAGCTTAGCAGGCAGCCATGTTAACTAATGAGCTAAGGCGTCTTCTGGTGAATATTAGAGAGCGCCACAATATACGGGTAGATTAAGCTTAGGTCCAGATGAATGATTATTCAAGTTAAATGATGCACTATGCGGGGATTGAGATGGGCTCTTGGATAATAAACTTAAGAAAACAAATATTTTCAAATAATTAACATTCCTTGGATATTTATTGGGATCTTCCCATAGTATTTATTGTTATTATTATTACTATTATTATCTCATTATTTAATCTAAATGTGGATATTTTAAAGTATAGAACAATCACAAAATACCAAAACATCGATAATTGAATGTATAAAAACATTCACTCAGTGGTTCTCAACCATATCCATATCATGGATCCCCTGAAACTAATGATAATTCGCAGTGCCCCCCCCCCCCTAATCTACCCTGCCATGCTAGAAGCAATCAAAAACATACCATACACTTCTACTACTCTACGTAACCCATTTCAAATTAATAAAATACCAAATTTGTTTATTCGGACAGTGATGGAGAAAAAACAGATGTCCAAGCAAATTGTGAATATCAAATATTTGTAAATGATATGAAAATACAAATAAAAAAAATTGCTTAAAAATCTAGATTTGTTTCACTGACCCCAGGTTGGGAACCTCTACTATAGTTCATATGTAGTTGGTTTTTGTGTCTCATATGTCATTAATAATTTTTTCGGTAAAATATTACTAAACAATACAGATTAGTATAGCCAGTGTTATATATTATTCGCGTTAGTGTCAGGAGTTATAGTAGTTTGATACGTGCACCTCTTAATGTAATATTCCATTCGTACCAATCATATTTTCACATGACACGCAGCACAGAACTGTCACACTAGTAGTAGACAAGGAGACCATCTCGCACTGTAGTGCGTCACGAATATGGGATCATTTATGTTTTATTTTCAGTGGAGAGGTATAGTTACACGTGAAATAGAAGAGGCCTGGTATGTGGGTTGATCATTTCAGATCACATGCGAGGGTGCTGGAACGTTTTTTGATCAGGGTATGGAGTGTGGTTATAGAGGGGGGGAGGGGGGTGTCGGAATAACGTAATCTACAGACTAGGTTGGGTTGGGTAACAATCACATAAGGGTGTGTGCCTATAGCCTGGCACAGCGCAGGAATAGAAGGAGTAGATTATATATAATTTATTTTCAGTACGTAATAATAAAAGATATAGAATCACGATAGTCCTTCATTTCACTGTCGTACCAAGTTACGTGAACACTGCAAACAAATTATTTTGCATTTATTTACCCACAACATTGATAAAACATTTCATAACAAGTACAAAAAAATGGAAATATGTACTGTACAACATACACATTATATGCTATATTATTTATTAATATTTGAAAAAAACTCTTTGGTGTTATGACAAGACAATTTGCATGAACTTGCAACAATTATTACCAAAATACCAATTTTATTTATAAAAACATCAGAACTGGTTTGCATTGAAGGCTTATGACGGGGAGATAATAGTTTGAATCACAGCCGTGTTCACTGAGGGCAGATTTCCTAAACGGGTTCTCACTCTCCTTCCAATCGAATGCGCGTTGATTACCTCTAAAATGTTTCCTTCCTCATACCTACCCCATTAGAGTAATTATCAAATATGCATATAACCCGAACAGGTTAAAGGTTTGTTTATAAACAAGCTACTAATATTTTCCTCTCGCTACTCCCCCCCCCCCTTTTGTATGCCCCCCCTACCCTCAAGATTCATACTCTCCGCTCAAACCCTGATAATTGTAACCGGTTCAAAGAGAGCAAATCCCCGCATGAGACACCTGGCTGCATGTCATTTAAGGCCATTGGCTTTGCAGTGCGTCGACAACTTGTTGCTATTAAAGTCCTCGGTGTAGGATCATCGTTTATTGTTTATGGCATATCAACTTTTTCTTCGCCTTTATATAAATAAAAAAGTTTTTTTTACTGCCGTGTTTAAAAGCCATGGAATTACCCAATATAAATAGATAGCCTTGCCTTAAACCATTACAGTAAAAAACACATATTTTTATAGAAAGGCAAAACAAAATATGGTATGTAGACAATCAACAAGAAATATGAATGTAGAAAATTGCATTATCTCTTTACAATAATACTATAGAAGGTATCTCGAACTTTATTTTAGTATTTCCTTGTGAAAATACTCATCAATTAAATACATGGTTTACCCATTTTTGCCATGCCATTGAATTACACGTTTGGACTTAATTCTCATTTTCTTTTCAAAAGATGAAATTCAGTGCAAATTCAGGGGTTTTTGAAGAGGCATTATATTTAACCTAGAAATAAACAATCTTACTTTAATTTACACCACTATGATGTAGCTTTTAGAGGGTTTCACAGTGTAACCAGTCAAAGTAAAGCGGATACCTTTCGGGGCAAATGGAAGATACAACTTTAAAAACCAGCATACATTAGTAAATCAATTACATCACCTCTAAATACTTGTATATGAATGATTTCTTTTTACTGCAGACGAGTCACATAATGTTCCAGAGTCAAACTAGCCTTCTAAGTGTGAATTCTTAAGCAAAATGAATTAAAATATTTAAAATGAGTGATGAAGCATAAACATATTTTTGCTTTAATAAAAGAGTTTTTCAAATTCTAATAGCTATCACAAATTTGCTGCCGGTTTGCAAGTTGAGGGAATCCCTGATTGAACTACCATACCATTCAGCACCGTGAACATAGTTCAAAACGTATCCTCTGCTCGATTTCTCGATTCGTCCAAAGCATCCATATTTTCCTCGTGGTGCATAATCTTAGTCACAATGTTCTGATTATAGGTACATAAGGACCGTGTACCCTTAGTTTCTCCTGAAAGGTGGCAAAAATGGTAACATTATATCACAGCTGATTAAATGTTACCGTAATTAAATCCGTTAAAGAAAGACCTTTCAAAGTAAAAAGGTTGTACAAGCAAAACTATGTATATTATTATTAGCACCACGTCTTACTACCCGTTCAGGTTATACGCACAACTATGTATATTGTTAGACATAGCAACCAAGGTGGATAAAGCCTCATTATCCCTCACTCTGGATAAAGTCTCGTTGTCCCCTACTCAGGATAGAGCCTCATTGTCCCTCAATCTGGATAAAGCCTCATTGTCCCTCAATCTGGATAAAGCCTCATTGTCCCTCAATCTGGATAAAGCCTCATTGTCCCTCAATCTGGATAAAACCTCATTGTCCCTCAATCTGGATAAAGCCTCATTATCCCTTACTCTGGATAAAGTCTCGTTTTCCCCTACTCAGGATAGAGCCTCATTGTCCCTCACTCTTGATAAAACCTCATTGTCCTCTACTCTGGATAAAGCCTTGTTGTCCCCTTCTCTGGATAAAGCCTTGTTGTCCCCTACTCTGGATAAAGCCTCATTGTCCCCTACTCTGGATAAAGCCTTGTTGTTCCCTACTCTGGATAAAGCCTTGTTGTCCCCTACTCTGGATAAAGTCTTGTTGTTCCCTACTCAGGATAGAGCCTCGTTGTACCCTACTCTGGATAAAGCCTTGTTGTCCCCTACTCTGGATAAAGCCTTGTTGTTCCCTACTCTGGATAAAGCCTTGTTGTCCCCTACTCTGCATAAAGTCTTGTTGTTCCCTACTCTGGATAAAGCCTTGTTGTTCCCTAATCTGAATAAAGCCTTGTTGTTCCCTACTCTGGATAAAGCATCGTTGTCCCTTACTCAGGATATAGCCTCGTTGTTCCCTACTCTGGATAAAGCCTCATTGTCCCCTACTCTGGATAAAGCATCGCTGTCCCCTACTCAGGATAGAGCCTCGTTGTCCCCTACTCGGGATAAAGCCTTGTTGTCCCCTACTCTGGATAAAGCCTTGTTGTACCCTACTCTGGATAAAGCCTTGTTGTCCCCTACTCTGCATAAAGTCTTGTTGTTCCCTACTCTGGATAAAGCCTTGTTGTTCCCTAATCTGAATAAAGCCTTGTTGTTCCCTACTCTGGATAAAGCCTTGTTGTCCCCTACTCTGGATAAAGTCTTGTTGTTCCCTACTCTGGATAAAGCCTTGTTGTCCCCTACTCTGGATAAAGCCTTGTTGTACCCTACTCTGGATAAAGCATCGTTGTCCCCTACTCAGGATAGAGCCTCGTTGTTCCCTACTCTGGATAAAGCCTCATTGTCCCCTACTCTTGATAAAGCCTTGTTGTTCCCTACTCTGGATAAAGCCTTGTTGTCCCCTACTCTTGATAAAGCCTCATTGTTCCCTACTCTGAATAAAGCCTCGTTGTCCCCTACATCTGGATAAAGCCTTGTTGTCCCCTACTCTGGATAAAGCCTTGTTGTCCCCTACTCTTGATAAAACCTCATTGTTCCCTACTCTGGATAAAGCCTCGTTGTCCCCTACTCCGGATAAAGCCTTGTTGTTCCCTACTCTGGATAAAGCCTTGTTGTCCCCTACTCTGGATAAAGCCTTGTTGTCCCCTACTCTGGATAAAGCCTTGTTGTTCCCTACTCTGGATAAAGCCTTGTTGTCCCCTACTCTGGATAAAGCCTTGTTGTTCCCTAATCTTGATAAAGCCTTGTTGTTCCTTACTCTGGATAAAGCCTTGTTGTCCCCTACTCAGGATAGAGCCTCGTTATCCCCTACTCTGGAAAAAGCCTCATTGTCCCCTACTCTGGATAAAGCCTCATTATCCCCTACTCTGGATAAAGCCTTGTTGTTCCCTACTCTGGATAAAGCCTTGTTGTCCCCTACTCTGGATACAGCCTTGTTGTTCCCTACTCGGGATAAAGGCTTGTTGTCCCCTACTCTGGATAAAGTCTTGTTGTTCCCTACTCTGGATAAAGCCTTGTTGTCCCCTAATCAGGATAAAGCCTTGTTGTTCCCTACTCTGGATAAAGCCTTGTTGTCCCCTACTATTGATAAAGCCTCATTGTTCCCTACTCTGGATAAAGCCTCAGTTGTCCCCTACTCCGGATAAAGCCTTGTTGTTCCCTACTCCGGATAAAGCCTCGTTGTCCCCTACTCCGGATAAAGCCTCATTGTCCCCTACTCTGGGTAAAGCATTCTTGTCCCCTACTCTGAATAAAGCCTCGTTGTTTCCTACTCTGGATAAAACATCGTTGTCCCCTACTCAGGATAGAGCCTCGTTGTCCCCTACTCTGGATAAAGCCTCATTGTTCCCTACTCTGGATAAAGCCTTGTTGTCCCCTACTCTGGATAACGCCTTATTGTTTCCTACTCTGGATAAAGCCTTGTTGTCCCCTACTCTTGATAAAGCCTCATTGTTCCCTACTCTGAATAAAGCCTCGTTGTCCCCTACTCCGGATAAAGCCTTGTTGTTCCCTACTCTGGATAAAGCCTCGTTGTTCCCTACTCTGGATAAAGCCTTGTTGTCCCCTACTCTGGATAAAGCCTCATTGTCCCCTACTCTGGATAAAGCCTTGTTGTCCCCTACTCTGGATAACGCCTTATTGTCCCCTACTCTGGATAAAGTCTTGTTGTCCCCTACTCCTGATAAGGCCTTGTTGTTCCCTACTCTGGATAAAGCCTTGTTGTCCCCTACTATTGATAAAGCCTCATTGTTCCCTACTCTGGATAAAGCCTCAGTTGTCCCCTACTCCGGATAAAGCCTTGTTGTTTCCTACTCTGGATAAAGCCTTGTTGTCCCCTACTCTGGATAACGCCTTATTGTTTCCTACTCTGGATAAAGTCTTGTTGTTCCCTACTCCTGATAAAGCCTTGTTGTCCCCTACTCTGGATAAAGTCTTGTTGTTCCCTACTCTGGATAAAGCTTTGTTGTCCCCTACTCTGGATAAAGCCTTGTTGTCCCCTACTATGAATAAAGCCTTGTTGTCCCCTACTCTGGGTATAGCCTCGCTGTCTCCTACTCAGGTAAAGCGCTGCTCTGAATCAAGAAGTTATTCCCTCAAGTTATCGCGGTGCTCCTACAATTTATCGGGCTCAACTAACCGTCCTATTCGGGGTTTTGTCCACTGTTTAATTGAATCTGAAAGGGAGCACAAACGTTCCACTAGTCTGGTCGAATAGAAATGACTGTCATTGTTCGTGTGGTATCCGCCGGGTCAGCTTCGGCAAATGCATTTTAAAATGTATCAGAAACATTCTACTGGAGCTCACCAATCTCTTTTGTGTTTCTAGTTTGACATCTGTTTATCAAATAGTGGGAGGATTCAGTGGGTCGTAGTACGATTAAAACTTGAGAAGTTATAGCTTCATTAATGTCGACAATCGTCGGTGGTATCATATTTACACTTAAGATGGGATGGAAGGGGATTTGAAAAAAATGAAAGGTTTTTTTTTGTAGTTTTTGTGGCAAAACATTTTATTCGGCTCAAATAAATCAAATACTGCTTCAGTACAAACCTAGAGCTTAATTTTCTTCACATGGTGACCTTAGAATTTCTTGAATATCTGTCGAGGGTGTAATGGAATTTAATTACAACTTTTTCTCTTCATTTTAAAAGTTTCTCGTCTGATGCCGCTATGCTCATGACAGATATTCAACATCTGTTGAGGTCACCACGTGTAGGAAATCAAACTCTAGGTTTGTTCTGGAGCAATATGTTTATTTATTTTGACTAAAAAAAGTTTTGCCATTAAAATTGCAAAAAAAAAACACTGGCCTTTTCTCACGTCCCACATCCCACCTTAAACCATCAATCTTTCTCCCCATCCTCACTGGAAGTTAGCCTCGTCTTTTCTGGTTTGCCGGTAACGGGTAGGATAAGGTTTGAATACCGGGTGGGTTTAGATAAGTGGTTTACCCTAGAAGGATTCTCGCTTATTCTTAGCCCATTAATATATATATATAGCCTAGATGGGTAGTAATATAAAGAGCACAGTGTGGGAAAAGCAGGATAACTCGAACCAGGAGGAAAAGGTGAGTTGCAGCTTATGTACTCGACTGTCAGCGGGTAAATGCCCCCCTCACACGCTCAATATTATTGCACAATAATACTGACCATGTAATGCTGTTATTGCACAATAATATTGACCATCTAAGGTTGTTATTGCACAATAATATTGACCATGTAAGGCTGTTATTGCACAATAATATTGACCATGTAAGGCTGTTATTGCACAGTAATATTGACCATGTAAGGCTGTTATTGAACAATAATATTGACCATGTAAGGCTGTTATTGCACAATAATATTGACCATCTAAGGTTGTTATTGCACAATAATATTGACCATGTAAGGCTGTTATTGCACAATAATATTGACCATGTAAGGTTGTTATTGCACAATAATATTGACCATGTAAGGCTGTTATTGCACAGTAATATTGACCATATAAGGCTGTTATTGCACAATAATATTGACCATGTAAGGCTGTTATTGCACAATAATATTGACCATGTAAGGCTGTTATTGCACAATAATATTGACCATGTAAGGCTGTTATTGTGCAATAATATTGACCATGTAAGGCTGTTATTGCGCAATATAGCCCAGTCTGTTTACGATCGTCCTCTAATGGTTCTGTTTTCTTTAACCTAAAATACCAGCAATGTCTGTTTCGGAGAAAAGAGTAACAGATAAAGAAGAAGTAAGAGAAATTAGTTTATTTATGTGGTGTAGGACTATTTGTAATAATAAATAAAGAATACCATAGATATGGGTATGTATTGTGATCATTTATTTCATTTTTCAGAGGAATGTATGGACAGGGATTAGAAAAATGGCTAATTCGCACTTATTCGCGACAAACTTCTCGAACATGTTACTGATGCAGACTGAACGATTGCACAATAATATTGACCGTCTAAGGTAGACTCATTTTTACGAAATATATTGGCAAGATAATATTGAGCGTGTAAGGGGACATTTAGATTACTCATCCGCCTCATTGAGAAGGATGAGGGGCGATGAGGGAAGAGAGGGGAGCTTTTAACACCAACATTTAACACCGTCTGGTCATATAAATTGGATTGGAGGAACATTTACTTAAAACTGGCGCTAGAACTAACTATTAAAATAAGAAAATTATATAAGTCGATTTAATTTGGCTGCGGTCAAGATCGTCTTGTGCCACAAAAAATTAGTAACTTTCTTTGACCCGCTTCGGTGGCCACATTGTCTAAGGCACTACCCTTGCAGTAGTCTAGACTTCCGAGGACGAAGAGATCGAATCGAATATCAGTCGGGTGTACTGAAGTTTTTTCCAAAATGCTTTTCCACTCTCCTCCCACGCAAGTTCGGGTACACTTCATCTAAATATAACCTTCCTCATCCCAATAATCGGTAGATGAATTAGTAAATAAACTTTTATCCTGAACAGTTAGTGAGACGTGGTGTTAAAAAAACTTTCTTTGAGGGATTATGGTTCGATTACCGATGGGTTGCAGTAGGTGTTACCCGCCTCGGTAGCGTAGTTGGCTAACGCGCTTGTGTTGAGCTCGACTGCTGAGGATGGGGAGATCGAGGTTCGAATCTCGGTCGGATGAACTGGGGGTGGTTTTTCCTAAATGGTTTTCCACTCTCCTTCCCCGCAAATGCGGGTTCACTTCCTCTAATTCAACCTTACAAATTCCTAATCCATTAGAGTAATTAGTACTTAAAGCGTATAACCCGAATGGGTAGTAAGACACGGTGCTATATATATATATATATATATATATATATATACATAGTAGGTGTTCTTAACATTTTTACCATTACAGGCCCCCAGTGGGATACGCAATATTTCCCCATACGCAAGAGTGTTTAAATAAATATAATCGTCATTATTATCAGTTTGATTAGGTATCAGTATACTTCAAAATATTCCAATATATTGGATTTACTCCACATGTGGAAAGCTAGGAAAAGAACATATTCTGAAACTTGAAAAATGACACCTGGACACGGGAATTGAACCTAGGACCTTCGGCTTAGTACGCCAATGCTCTTACCACTGAGCTATCCAGGATTCGTCCCATGCCCATGGTCATTCTTCACTCATAGTTTAAGGCAGAGTCTAAGATGGACGTGGAAGTCGTCAGCTTATAAACATGTGATTATCTAAGATCACAGCCATCAGACAACGCAGCCATTAGCGACTCGGTAGTTGGCAATTTTGCGGCCAATTGACAATTATATATAATTGTACAGGATTGCATATATTGATGAAACAAATAGCCGAAACTATTGTTAATGCATTTTAGAGAGGATACTACCTCAAAGATATCATATTCTGAAAATTGAAAAATGACACCTGGACAGAATATGATATCTTTGAGGTGGTATCCTCTCTCAAATGCATTAACAATAGCTTCGGCTATTTGTTTCATTGGGAAAAAAACAGTTGAAAGAAAGTCATAATGATGTTAACATATTTTATTTAAAGAAAAAGAAAAATTTGTTTAAAAATGGTTCAGAGTTCACCAATGACAAACCTATATCAAATGTATATTCATTTATGTGATATGTTTTGCGTGGGTGAGCAATTCAACAGCAAATATTTTACCTTTTGCCTGAATACTCTAATGTGGTCTTCACAGTAACTAATTAGTTTACTAATACAACTATAAAATTGCTGTATTTTACAAATTGATGGGTGTTTTAAATTAAGGGATTCGTCGGTGATCACTCCATTTATGTAGGAGGTGTAATTAAACGTTAGTTTAGCTATATATGTAATTCAATTGAAATATTTTAACCATGTAAATAATGTACAGCGCATACGTGAGGGATTCGTTGCTTTATATTTAACATGTACAGTATTAATTAACTAGAGTTTTAATTACATGGTTCTAGACTCAAATATAAATATTCTAATCAGAAAACACTATCATTCATGTGAATCGCATCAGTGAGCACGCAGACTAAAAGTCTTGGCTCATCTAGTCTGGGTCGCCAGTGATAGAGAGATCGGAATTAGAATCATGGGCAACTGTGCGCTGGGTGTTTTCCACTTTCCCTCAAAGTAAATGTGGGTACATTACATATTAACTGGACCTTCATCATCTTTATCTCGTTAATGTAAATAGTGTATGCTTAAGGCACGGTAGTACTAAGAGGTGCGGGATAGTGATGTAAAGGTGGGGG
>CABFVX010007226.1:1558-24801 GCA_902151425.1 Timema shepardi
GGCAGTGAAAGTCATGTACAATAGTTTGATAACATCCAAACAGAGCACTTGGCAATCTAAAGTGAAGTGCACTATCACTAAATAGTAGTACTCCTACAATTAAATTCACACAGGCACACTCAGGTGTGTTTAGCATATAAGGTGTGTGTGGTAGAATAAGAGTGTGTGAGGGCGAGAGAGGAAGAGTGATCTCAAGAATGTAGGTCTAAATAAACTAGTTAAATACTATGGGCATATGACCCATACCAGATATTAAAATACACTGTAGAACTTTGATAATTTGACCAATAAGAAACATTTGAGTTTTTTTAAAGTGAAAATTTCAAAAAATCAAGTCAATGTGCAACTCCTCCATATTGACGATTTGGTGAGTTTTTACAGTGATTGTTATTATTACACAAAAGAAAAGATTCAAGTGGGATACACAAATATTTGGAACATTTCAAGGAATTCTAGAGCAGAACAAGTGATTGTCTTAATCTATTAATGCTACTCTATTTTAATTTCACAAAAACTCCACTGTAATAGAAAAAACTAATTAAAGGAAATTTGTAAAACATGATAGTTTGATTGCATTTAGTGGATAAAAGTATTTTTACTTATATTTGCAAGTATTTAACGAACCTACATTTCCAACATATACTAGGCAGAATCTAGTAAAATAATAAATTAGTTAAATATTTAAGATGATACTATCTGCCAAAATGCAAGTGTTAATTAAAGACCTAGGTGCTAGGGTTATAATATTCACCAAGTAATATCTGATGTATGTTCTTAAAATTAGCTCTCATGTATTCTTAGATTAAAATGATTGAATAATATTGAAAAACATAGCAATGAAAAAAAGACAAATATTAGCACTCACCACCTGTTGTTTCTGGCTCATCATTTTCTGTAGATTCCCTTTCTTCAACTAGTACCTCCTTTTCTTCTTTATGAGTGGCTATTTGATTCCCTTCAATTTCATCTAAATCATTTTCACCTTTGGAAACATTTTCAATCTCATTGCTGTCATAATCCTAAAACATTAGATCAAAACATGTTTAAAAGAAGTATTTTTTTAAATGATCACTATAGAAATTTCAAAATTCAAAATTATGTGTATTATTTTCTAATGGCTTGGAAATGTATATTACGACAGTGTATAAAAACTGTATCATAGTGTAATGTAAGCGATAGTGAAGGAAGACAACCTGAAGGTATAGTTAGGTTAGTTAGTTTAAGGCTAGACAGGAACAAACTTCTTTCTTCATTTATTCTTACACTTTTTAAACTTCCCACTTCCACAGTTACACATTGTTTTTAATTTTCGGAAATATTCCTTTCCATATCAAGAATAACATATAAAACACAAAGAAGGACATTATATGAAACTATATGCTTGAAGAATTCAAAATAAAACTGAAAACTTGCAGTGTTGCTGAAATGATGCAACAGAATGGAGGCTTAAATAGATAAATAACTTGTTAAAATAATTGGTAGCTAGAAATATCTATAAGACTAACAAAGATTATAATTGTAATAATAAATAGATAATTTTAAAAAGGAGTTTTTTTTATCTTACATTTAAACCAGGGGATAGTCAGTACCAACAAATAGCCTTACATAGTTCAACTCGGTTCTTTTTTTTTTTTCAAAATTACTAACCTCTCCTGCCCGCATATGATGGGACTCCCCAACTGTATTTTAAATGAAGCTATGACGGCTCTCTCTATAAAGGCTAAGAAACATTTGTGTCCACAATGTTAGGAATAACTTTTTTACCTGCACCTCTACTTTGTAGGCTTACGCTTGTAAGTGTCCCCCTAGTCTCTAACAGAACTTCCTTGGCTACCATCTTAAATTTACTTGCACCTTTTTTTAAAATTTAATTAGCACTGCGTCCTACTACCCGTTCGGGTTATACGCTTAAGTACTAATTATGTTAATAGATTAGGAATTGGAAATGTCGCATTTGCATGGATGGAGAGTGGAAAATCATTTAGGGTAAAAACTCAGTTCACCTGACCGAGATTCGAACCACGATCTCCCCATCCACGGCAGTCTAGCTCAACACAACTAACACGTTAGCTAACGACACCACCTAGGCAGGTTACTCATGTCTATTAAAATAGGCCTAATTCCTTATATTATTATAAATACCTCACCAATACAATCTGAAATTTCACTCCAGGAATCTGCTGAGGAAAAGGGACTGATACCCAAACTACGAGCTGAAACTGTATCTGTGACTAAACTATCCACTTTTAAACTTTCTAAAACCAAAACCAGTGTACTGGCCAAGGGATTGCCATTTTCACCCAACACGTATTTTGCACACCTCACTCTGGTACAAAATGCATTAGCCTATGTGTGCACCCTTAGACTCAAATTTAGCTTCAAAAACATCCCTTCTAACTCTGACCCTGAGAAGATAATTGATCGAGCCCTCACAATACAGACTATACTCTCGAGCAATACTTCACCTATTCTCTATCGAAGGGGTCATACATAAACCACTGAACGCTTTGAGGAAGGGGTGTATGGGGGAGCTCTAATGTCTAAATGATATTACATGGTGGGAGGGTGGGGTATATCATAGTGTTACACAACCCAGATCTTATGCTCAAATTCTAATGTTGAAAAATAATATTATTGTTCATGTTTTCACCTTTAATAAACATACTTATAGATACCTTTCAAATATCTACGGCAGTAAAAAATCAAGTTTAGCACTTACTTTTTATTTATCACTATTTCAAGTGTGCTTAGGTGGCATTGTCTGAACGAGAGTAAGAACGCCAAGCACATTTGATAGCACATATTTTCATGCACATGACAGTGACATGTTTATACTTACAGCACTTGTTTAGACTTGTACAATCCATTGACCCCCTCACATACTTTTAGTTGGATAGTGCCTGTCTGTTGCAGTGAGCTTAATTTATAAGCATAATTGAGTTTGAGTATAATTTAGATTCCTATTGCACATTATTTTATACAGGCCGTGAATAATCGGTTATATTTGTACAAATACAAAAATGTCTTCAAAAAGAGGAGACATATTCATTGCTTTATTTAATGTGTATTAAAAGCAATATCCAGAAAAAACAGCTAAGGTCTCAAAAAAATATTGTAGTGAAATTAAACAAGGAAAAGAATTTATCTCAAGGCGAGTTTGATGAGTCCATCAATAGTGTTATTCCTTTATAGCAGCATCATATTATAAGGAAAGCTTCAATTATCCTTAATTATTTTCAAAAGGTAGATGTAGTTAAGCCTTTATATAGATATATATATATTTAAATGCAACTACTATACACCCCCTACAGTGGCAATATGGCCTAAGGTGTTATTCTTTCAGTAGACTATACAGCCAGTGATATGGAGATGGGGTTTGAATCCTAGTTGGGACTACTGAGGACTTTTTTTTCTAAATGCCCCACCCACTCCCTCATAAGTTGAGAATAACTTTAAAACTCTACCTTACTCATTCCTACTCCATAGAGTGATTATAAATTATAAACGCTTATAGCCTGAACAGGTAGTAAGATACGGAAATAAATAATGATAATAACTACTATACAAGATGTGTTTGGTTGCTATTTTGTGTGAATTTTTTACTGTGATGTAGTCTAATAGTATTTATTATATTTATATTTTACTATTTTTATCTAATGGAATAGAAATGAGAAAGATAGAATTTTAAGAAAAACTAACCTTATTTGAGTGGAGGGAGAATACAGTACCATTTAGAAAAAGCCACTCTGAGTACACCCAACCCGTATTTGAAACCCGATCTTCGTTTCATCGGCCGTTAAGTCTTTTTTTAAATCATTTATATTCAGGATTTAAAGTGGATTTTAAAAAGTATTAAATCTGAATCCCAATTTTAGTATTACAAAAACTTCCCTATGAAATAATGACATTCACTCTTGCTGAGAAAAGTTACATAATATAGGGTGGGGGAGGGGGAGGCAGGCTAATTGTCTGTATAGGGGCAAAGTAGGGAGGGGGGTAAAAAGGTTAAAAAAAAAGCTTTATATGGTTTATGGATGACCCATAACATGTCTGATCTACACTTCCCCAACACTATGCTAAAAACCAAGAATATAAATTGTATATAAAAGAAAGCAATCAAATCCCTTCATGCCAACAAGAATAAAATTAGTCTTCTTGCCGATAAAGGAACCACTACAGTTGTTCTGTATCAACACTTCTCCTATTTGATAGAAAAAATGACAAATACACTAACAAAATATGTATAACAATGAAGGGAAGGAACAAGCATAAGAGAGATATACAACTTTAACAATCTAGTTTATTTAAATTTAAAAAAGTTGATAGAATTACATATAGTTTTACGAGATCATACACAAGACAGTCTTTTGTTTATTGAGAGAAATTAAATCTTTTACTTTTGACATAGTTATCCCAATAGGGAACATTTGAGTGAAACACCGTGGTTATACCTACAATCAACACTAGTAAGGTAGTCTATAATACGAATGAGTGTAACTTCTTAAAGTAGAAATAACACACATTCCGCTCTGTAGGAGCGTCTGCCTCAACAGAACGGCAATTTAAATGGGAAGTGATTATTAATCTAAGGAAATTATTCACTACATAACTCCACTCCAACCTGATGGCTGTGGGACTTTAACCTACAAAATATATAAAATAAAAGTTGACAATTTCTAGCACTAGAAAGTTCTAGTTTAAGGAGTTACAAAGTTGGTAGTTAAATGAGCTAGCTAGTATGGGTTAATTCCATAGTAAATTACAAGATACAAAGATTACGCTCCTAGAAGAGGAACTATAGTTTACAAATAGTTCATGGCAAGCTACCATGAATCTAGGCTGTTGATACTATGGCCGGTCTACTCCTCATTAGTATTGCCTGGTCATTCAATAGCATATTTAACATTCTACCCATGTCTGGAAACACTATAACTAGTGCAAGCAGTTAAACATTAACAAATACAAACAACGCCAGAAAGGGGTTGAACCAAATGAACTACCGCGCAGGCCACTACTTTAGACTAGTAGCACACCCACAGGTTGAGCACTGTAGAAAGGTGCACCATTAGAAATATTAGAGACTGGTTTCAATCAAAGAACCAACTAGGTTATGGAGCAAAGCAAGAGAACCTGATTTCCACCATTTTATGATCCTAAGCATTAAGTTAGCCAAAGCATGGCCATACAATATAGGGCATCTGGGTATCTCTCAGGTATTTACGACTATGTTTTATGAAAACAGAAAAATAGAGCAAGAACTCTTAACATTCAAAAATATGCCTTATGGGCATAGAAAAACAAGTCAATAACTCTGACATACAAAACTATGTCATATGGACATAGAAACATAGAGCACGACGACCCTAACAAAGATTACTAATCCAAATACTCATAGTGACAGACGTTGCTACATTATGTGGCGAGGAGAAGAAACCAATACCTCACACATCGCGATCACCAGTTGCTTAGTTCGCTGATCCTTGGTTCACGTCCAGGCTGTTCTTCCAATGAATCGTTATAAAAGAATACAAAATGTGAAGCGAGGGATGGCTGTTTTGTACAAGGACTGACATATTTGGAAAGGGTAATTTACAAGGGAAGGGGGAGGGAGGGTTTCCTAAAAATGAATCGAACAACAACTAGCTCAAGCAGAGGGCCGCCGAGTTTACCACAAGGAAACCACTCCTCAATATGTCTACGTCCGGCCAAGTTGCAAGATATTTGTTGGTTGTAGATCCTCTAGGCAGTGTAGAACCATCAACTGGGGCATTTTTCTCAAGTTTGAGTGTTTCCAGAAACATGATTTCACTGTGAGTATATATCTGCCCCCCATTATTAGAATATATTAGTTCTTGAATTTATAGTGTCAATCATATATATGGTATTTTGAGTGTACATGTTAATGGGTTATTTAACACGTTACAGTTCTTAATCGTTTAGACTATATTGCTGTTCATGCAATAACACAGCTTTCTGACCTGTCCACTTACAAGCTCCTCCAAGAAGACCCCACAATATGTTCAGTGCAAGGAAACTTTCACCTTAGTCTATGTTTCTTTCCACTAATAAACCTCAAACTCTTGTACTCTACCTTCTTTCCAAAATTCACAAACCAATCCTCTTCCCGCAAGAACGTTCCATTGTCTCTGGATGGGGTTCCGCTACAAAGAAATATCTACCCCCTGAATCCTTCTTAGTTACAATTGATGTCATCACACTATGGAAGTTGTATTGTGCACTTCAACACTTCTCCCTGATGAGTTCTTATAGAATTAAACTTAGGTCAAGGGATTGGGTAATAACAATCAATTTTCTTAAAGAGGCAGCTTACCTCTTTGTCCAGTGGCAGCAATGTAGAGTGTGAACTGTGTTCATCTTTTCATTTTAAAAGCCATATAATGTTTGTTCCCTTACATATGTTTCTATTCACCTTTCCCGTACCTTCTTCCAAATATATATTACAAACTACCTCAAAGAGTGAAAAGAGATTTTTAAAAGTTGCTTGGTCATTATTTCCACTTTAATTTTGTTTTTCTGTTCCACTTT
The DNA here is from genome assembly GCA_902151425.1 of Timema shepardi. Taxonomy (NCBI): domain Eukaryota; kingdom Metazoa; phylum Arthropoda; class Insecta; order Phasmatodea; family Timematidae; genus Timema; species Timema shepardi. The sequence goes on from CABFVX010007226.1 coordinate 8,105, forward strand.
GAATAAAAAAAATTATGTTCCACTTTAAATATTTTTGTTAACTTAAATCAATTCAGGGAAATTACCTTAATTTATATGGTGTGTGGTTAAGCTCTTTAAGAACTCTCAGTTGAGTTTACATAGCTAATTGTAGAATAAAACTTAAGTGACATGTTTTAAGTACCTGTCCACTATATAAAAGAAAGTCAATTGAACTCTGGTAAATCAATATTTCTATCAGAAAAAATATATATAATATTTTTAGCACCAAATATTACTATCTGCTTGGGTTATACACATTAAATAACAGATAGCAACACAATTTTTATATAGGCTCCTTAATTAATATTAATAGTTATTAAATTTTTTCTGATTTATTTAAGGAAATAGTTTTTCCTGAATGAGTTTTGGGAACGTCTGTTTTCCCCAAGTTTATCTTTGAATAACTTGAGATCCCCCACTTTTTTTTTCTCGCAATCTTACTGGTACTGAAAATTCTTCAAAATGACATGCATCTAAAAGCTATTTGGAGGTGTCCTCTTCTAGACATTTTTGAAATTTGTATGACCTTGAAAACTATTTATAACTTTCCTCCCTGACTTTTTCTACCAGTTAGATGTCTATAGTCTAGTAATTATTTAAAGTGATCCTCTCCGACAAATTTTTGACAATATAATGCATCTAGAAATCATTTGGAGTTTGATCTGAGGCCATCATTCAGCTTGATATTTGATAATATCAGAGGATTTGAAATATATCTAGAGGGGAATTTATTCCAGAGAGGGCAAATTCTTTCCAAGGGGTTGAGTCCCCCACAGTTCCATTGATCCTGCTGTCCACACATACTCTATATTCGGTATTTGTGGATAAACTGCTTTCAGGCGATTATTAGTCTTCTTTGATGTGTGGTAGTCTTACCGTCTACGCTAAACAATGTTACTCGCTATGCACGACAAATATTCATACATGAAAACAAATATTTGTTCCACACTTGCGTGAGTCTTATCAAATGTTGAATCAACGTGGATGTGGATGAATATCACATGTATGGACCCGGCTTAAGTGGTGTCTGCTAGTAAAAAGATAAAAAATTGTATAATATATCTCTGTTGTATTTACTTGCTAAAGCTTGAACTTTCATTTTGTTTTTTGTATTAATTTTCTAACTTTCACAGGGGGGTCAACTGACCCCTTGACCCTGCACCCCCGCACCCCTGAATCCGCGCCTGGTTGTTCGGAGATAGTACTTAAGTTTTAATGCAATAATTTTCTAAGTAGATAAGTAAGTCTCTCAAAAAGTTTGTTCTTTTTTCTTTAACCTCTTAGGGGAAATGTTTGTACAGCAATGATCTATCCCTATCATTTTAGACTCAAAAGTCAATATTTACCTTTTTTAATGGTCTAAATTTATAGATGAGGAATTTAATAAAAATGTGATAACCATTAGATATGAAACCTCTAATAAGTTGTCAAAATTTTTAACCAAAAGTCAAAATTTTAATATGAAGTATTTATCCTTGTGGACACAATATCATATTTTTTTCAAATATAATGAGGACTTTAATTCTTTAAAAAGAAATCATAAAATTAAAATCTAGGAGCCAAAAATGTTTAACGTAGGTATAACACAATTTTTGCTCAGATTTATTAATGTATATTATTTTGTTTCACATATATTACTAGTTTTGAGTAATTGTCTCCATTTTTAAACAATGGAGTGACAAGTCCGAGCGGAGTTCTGTACCATTTATTTTTAAATTGGATAAAAGAATGTTTAACTTTGAAAAAATTGTATGAAAAGGTACTTATTTGGTTTTTAAAATGTGTTCATAAAGATAGCGTGAATAAGTTAAGCCCCACCTCAGTCCCCACATGGTCCAGCGTGCTACTCTTGCAACAGACTAGACTGCCAATGACTGGGAGATCAAGGTTTGAATCTTGGTCGGGTATACCGAGGTGGTATTTTCCAAAAAGGTTGTCCACTCTTTCTCCATGTGAGTATGGGTATACTCCCTCTAAATATAACCTCCCTAATCCCTAAAATCATTAGCGTAAAAGTACAGAGGCGTAAAACCCAAACAGGAAGTAAGAAGAAATAGATTAAACTGTATTCTACTACTAATTTGGATAACATATTAATTACACTAATAAAATAGGGCTGAGGAAGAGAGAATTTAACGGAAATATGCAAAATACTTAAGGAGATGCCAAGATTCAAACTATGACTTCTCTGTCAATGGCAAAACAGACTAATTAATATTTAACTACATATTAACCAATGTGGGCAGTAATTCTATTGAGTGATATCACTCCAATCTATTCCCATATAAGGAAAGATTTCTTTGCACAGTAATAATTTATATTTTATTAGTTTTCAACAGCCGTTCAGATTGTATGTATATGTACTAACTAAACTAAACTGTTAAATATGAGAAAAAAAATAATCTAAAAGTGTACCTGCATTTGTGTGGAAGGAGAGTAGAAAACTATTTAGGAAGAATACCCCTTGATATACCCAACCGGGATATTAGACAACCAATCTCCCCTCATTGGTAATTCACTCTATAATAAGAATGGCTCCTTAGACAATTTGATTACCAAAGCAAGTAGTTTTTGTCTTAATACTTAGTTTATATAAAAAGGAATTAGTTTGTGAGAATAGTAATAGTAATAGTAAGAGGGTAGTTATATGAAATGCAAGAGCATTACTGTGACAAAGGAATGGGAAAACAACAGTGATAGGATTACAATTATTAAACAGCCCCCTCAATGTACTTGAATGAAATTCAAACCTCCATTTTTGTCAGCTGCAACCCAATCCATTGTACGCCTGACACCTTAGGCTATGTGACCACTCATAAGGATGATGATGATTTCAATGCTTCTAACAAATTTAGTCCTTAAACATAGAAATTGCTAGAGGCTGTCACCAGTAATAATAGTAGTCAAAGTGTAAAACCGAACAGGTGGTAAGACGTGGTGCTAAGTATTATTAGTAATATAGTAGTCAGTCAGAAGTTTCTTAAGCCAATTTCTTTCAACCAGTTCATCCTAAAGTGCAAAAGTTTAAGTTAGAACACTACAGTTCAGTATAATAGTTTTAATCATCAATAAAGTGAATGTAGTCAAACAAATTAATAAGAATAAAGCTTGTTAATAAACTTTATTCTGATTAATAAATTTTACTACTTTCATTTGATAGATTTCTAACAACATTATAATAATCTCTTAGTTTTTTTGAAAAATTATTCGAAAATTTAATAAGTTCAGTTCCCCTGAACCAAACCTGCTCCCTTACAGTAATCTAAATGCTTTTAGACAAGTGAGAATGTTGAAGTTAAATACACAAACCCCACACCTCCAAAGCCAACAATCACATGCAAATGTATTTTTAATTTAAATATAATTGTTTTTATGTGCAATACCTAGCCACCTAACTGACAATAAGAAAACTATTGATTAATTTTAGTAATCTATCAAGTAAAAAATTACATGTTGACAGAGAAATTGTAGAGCAAACAAAATTATTTATTGGTAGGTAATATATTATAATAACTTGAAATACATATTTACAAAGTATTATGGGTATTTAATATTGAATTCCATTAATGTAGAACTATATAGAAGATATTTTTATATGTTACATGGAACAGTTTGGGCAATAAAAATATTGCATCGGCACTGCTGACAACCATTCATTTCAAAGATATTGTTTTTAATGAATGGGAAATGAGAAAAATGTCTTTATCAGGCTCAAATCAGTTGTTAAAATATGCAATTCTATGCAGGGATATTTTCTAGCTTAGGTTGGTACCATCGTTAGATGTGTTGTTCGTTTTATTTTATCTAATTTGTGTTCATGCATATGAACCTGTGTATCAGTTGAGTCTTGTTCGTAGTTACAGTATGTACTGTTAATGTTTAAAACCGTTTAATCTTTCTACAAACCTGAGTACTCTGACAATTTATGTATGTAATATTATGACCAATGAACTAAGTAACTAGTGTGGCTACCATGCATCTGTGTGCAACTTTAAAGTTGTAAACTAATGAATTAATTTCAACCAAAATTTAAATAAATATAGCCACCCACCAAAACACCTATGGGTTTGGTTTTGACCATTCATTAGTCAACAACATAGGGGCAAAAGGGGTCCCAGTTTTAAAAACAAAAATATAATCGTCATTTTTGTTTCTAAGATAAAACATTAGGTGTTTAGTTACACTTATCAAAATACAAATATAATCATGCATGTGTTTGGTGCTATAACAAAATATTAAGTGTTTATATATACTTGTCAAAATGTCATGGCTTCATTTCAGGCATCATACAATAACAGTAAATATTAAAAGCAGTCCTAACATACAATAAAATATATGAATAAAACAAAAAGTGTACAAATTTTAGGAAAAATCTATTTGGTGTACTTTTATATGCTATGTGACACACATAGTGTTGTTTCTTACAGTTTTGGATTAAGGCCAATTTCAACTTAACTTGGTGCATGTACCCAGGCATGACACTTACAACCAAACATTAGTATTTTACAAAGTAGTACCACAGTCCCTGTACTGAAGTCCCACAAAAGTTTCCGTTCCGATTTATCTAAGAAATACACCCACCTAGTATAGACGTCAGAACTCTATATCAACTAGGGTAGACATCACCATAGCCTGGAACAGTTATTATATACGCCATTTTTCAAAATGACTGCCATTAATTGGATTTCTCAGCATATATCTGCTCCTAAAGCACCTAAAATTATGATTTTGGTTTCTAGATGTATGTTTTTACGATAAAGGAATTCCTTTATAGGATTAATAATATCACGCAAGTGTTGCATGTTGCAATAAACAGGTTTTTTTTAAAAATTAGTATTAAATCAATATTATAATAAAAAGTAGCATGAAAGACTTGCTTATTTATCATCAATGTATTCTTTGTGTCAAGTTGATGAATGTTTGAAATGAATATGAATGGATTCTGACCAAGAGCTATAAACAAAACTGGCATCTGCTGTTTGGAAAGAAGAACAAGTTTCATTTAAGCTAAAAATTTGCATTATTTGTCAAAATGTTGATGTCAGCACAACAGTTACCAAAAGTGCTAATAACAGAAATAAACGAATATGGGAAGCAGCTGATATTAGAAATGATGTGATTGAAAAAAGGATCAATATGATAAATGAAGATAATTTTGTTTAAATTTTGTCTAATAAGTGTTACAAATTATATACTATGAAAAGAACTTTATACAAAATAGCTGAAAAACAAGAGGGAGAACAAAGAGGGGGGGAGGGGGGGGAGATGACGTGTGCACTATTGAAACTATAAAAGCTTAAACACAATGTGTACCAAGGTCTGCAGATCCACTAAGAAAGCCTCCCTCTTCAGTTAGGCAATCTACATATGTAATATATATTATATGGACAAAGTCATAATGGTGTATGGGAGAAATTATGAATAAGTGAATCTGAAGGAGAAAAAATTTTTTTAACTGCAGCACTTATGTTTTCAAGATGTTTACAATTGTATGGCTGATCTGGAATCCCTATCTCAAATATTTGGTGCTGACATAATGTACAACAAAACATGTTTGAAAGGATATTTAAAATTGTATGAATAAAGAAGAAATAAACTCAAGGATCAAACACGAATTTCTGCAAAAGATGTGGCATTTTAAAATGTGAACGAAATTATTAGTCCTAAGCTTCAAGAGGTATATATATATATATATATATATATATATATATATATATGCCTTCTCCGTACTCAAAAAAACTACACAATAACAAATCGCTCTCTCAATAAAATTCAGGATTGNTAAAAAAAATAAGTTGAAATTAGGCTCCAAAGATACTATGGAGAGGATATATATGTTTCAGTTCTTCTGATCATAAAAAAGAGCCCTTGATGATGTATTCTTCAAGTCTAGGACATGAAGAAATTATTTGACATGTGCAAAAGTAGATAACATAAAATCAACTGCAAAGGATATCAGAGAAGATCTAGAGGAAAAACGTTTGGACTTTAAAACAGATTCTGTGATTCAGAATAGCTGAAAACATTTTGGAAGACTTTTCATATTCCAGATGAACTGTTAACATTTTTATCGGCATTTTTCAATGTTAACAAATGACTTCTGATTTTGAATAACTTTTGTGATGAAGACCCGGACTATTCAGAACAAGAAGCAACAAAAAAGAACAATGATCATAATGAAAGGAATTAAAAAAGAAAATAAACTACATTTAGTGAAAGAAAAGAGTTGTTTGCGCAGACATTTTATTTCAAATGCTATATTATTCTCTCCCCCATGGAAAGCAACAGACACCTCTACATCTCTACATGACAATTTTGGTTATACAATATAAGAAAAGTGAAAAAGTAGAGATTTAATTACATGCATTAACAAAGCAATAGTTTCAGTGAGATACAATGAAGTTTTGAGAAAAAGGAAACAGTAAGCATCATAGGCCACACCAACAAGTGATGAAGGAAATCCACCATTGCTTAGCCACTTTGACAAGGAGAGCTTCACTATCGCTGCCATTGACAATTTTGATCATGAAGATAGATCTACAAAATCCAGCACCCATGCTTCGCATGACACAGTAACTTTCTTTTTTCAAGTGTACCCTGGTTCAACAAAGTTACTAACCAAGCCAAAATTAACTCAACCAATTAAAGTCAAAGAAGTCAATAAAGAACTGCCCTGTCAAAGACTCTTGATATATAAAAATATATATATTTTGTCTACCATACAGTTTTGCTGTAAATGAAGATCTGCTTACCATAGAAAAAACTTAAGGGTGGCATGATCAAATTGAGTTTGCAATAAATTTAGTTAAACATGGCATTTATGACCATAAAAACAATGGAGTAGTTCCAAAATGACCTGGATGTCGTTCTTTAGTCACAATACCCACACCACCCATTATGCATGTTGGATTCCTGACTTTAATTCCAAAACCAGTCACAGATCTGTTCATAATTAATGTAGTCAGATTTACCGATTTTCTTAGCTGAGGGTGTTTACCATATTATAGTTGATATTGTTATGAATCAGTAACCTACATGAGTTTCCTGACATAATTCAAATGTTCAGAAACTTCCTCTATGCAAAGGTTTTGATGCATATGCATATTACTTAGATATATTTAAGCTATTTACAAATGGGCTGGAGGAAAGGTGGATAAAGGTAGGAGTGGTAGGAAAAGTGTGTTATGCACCCCTTCACAAATTATCCAAATATCTTTGGGATACTTTTTCTGGTGTTTTAATAAAGGCCCATGCCCTAAATGGTTGTGGCATTACTATCAAAATAGGAACAAAATCCTCTGCCTTGAAAGTATCCCTAGAAAAATTAATTTTGGGATTTGTTTAAGAGAATACGTAATCGGAAGAAACACTTGACAAAGAATAAGAATACCTTGTGCAAGTAGTCTAATGACCTGTGATATTCATTGCAAGTACACCAAGATATATCCGAACTTCCACCCTCATATTTCTTAATGAGAAATAGACCTTGGATAAAGTGCTTTCCTCTTCAGGAGTACTTCCTTTCCAGCATAGAAACTTTACTGACGAACTGCTTGATCCAGGAGACATTGGATGAAATGAAAAATCAAATTGCATTTTAAAGCCTGAATTGTACCTTAAAACAATGTGCTATGAACTACTCGTACATTGCACATGCCCAAATTGTGCTACTATTAGATCCAAGTGTTGTTTAAAATTTGTCGCTTGCACAGAATACTGTAAAAGTAGAGAACATTGTAAGAGACTACAATTGAAAGCTTTGACTTAAGTTTTGATATATTTTATAATGTTAGCAAACATTTAAATGAGTACATTAAAACAGATGTTTTAGTTTATGACATCCGTTTTGTGTTTTAAGTGCCTTTTCTCTAGTTAAATCTTTTGTTAAATGTAGTCCTAGTTTCTTTTGTTTATTTTATAAATCAGAATAAACCTGTTTATCACAACATCCAACACTTTAATGGCATTTTTAATCCTAAAATGGAATTACTTGACCCCATATATATATACCAAAATCTATAAGTATATGTACTCTAGGAGCAGAGATATACTAAGATACATAATTAACGGCAGTTACTTTGAAAAATGGTGTCTATAAAAACTGTTCCAGATTCTGCTGATGTTTACCCAAGTTTGTTTTTCTGGTTGCCTGATGTGTGTCCTAGGTGGCTGTATTGGTTAGATAAATCAGAACAAAATTTTTTGCAGAACTTCAGGACAGGGACAGTAGTATAGGACATATAATTCTCAGTCCATGATTTACCTTTAAAGGCCATGAGCATGTTCATAAAAGCTTAAATGAGTTGTTCTTCCCTTCTTTTTCTCCATGTATCATTACCTATTTCTTCCTATTAAATGCACTATCTAAAAGTGCTACTAAATGAAAGTTTGAAACACTACATTCTCTAACTAGCGTAGATGATGGAAGGCATTCACATTCAGCTGACATGATTCAAGTCCACAAGTATGTAACAGCAATTCACTCTTGCTTATATATGGGCTGAGGAGAGGCCATTCAATAGTTTTGTGGCATTATAAAAATGTGGAAGATGTAAATTAAGTGTCTAATTAATATTTATTTATAAATGTGAATTTGTTATATAATTATGAAAAGTAACAACTCTAGTGTGTAACAAGTTGTCATTATGCATGCCAACTATAGACTGATAGAGTCGCCGTTTCTTGAATTCATATATCATGTCATTCTACCAACGAATTCTGAATCTCAAATATGAATCTTAGAAAACATGATAAGCATCCACACAGATAAATATTTTTTTTCTCCAGTTCTGATTTTGTTTATATTAATCTTTGAATTTCCCTAGAATCTAAAAATCATAAGCAAACGATCAACATTGTCTTGTTTAATTGTTAATCCAGATTTAGTTAACTAGCAGTGTGTTGGTCTTGGCTCTGAATATTAATTTTGTTCTATAATTATGTTGGGCTAAGCCAAAAGTAAGTATCATAATTGTGTTCAAAATAGTATTCAGAATTTAAATTTGAATATACAAATATTTTATGAATCTTCAATCGGAAATTTGATTGAACCCTCAAATATACTTGTGAAATTGAAGGACACATCCTAATGAAAACATACCTCATCACCTTCATCATTGTCTTCTTGAGCTTTGTGGTGATCTTTAGTAATTTTAACCTCGTAGCCCTCAGCTTCTCCACTCTCTGCTTGCTCTTCTTGCTGATCTAAGGTATTATCCTCATAATCCTCATTTTCTTCACTCTCTAGCTGATCCTCAGGAAAATTTTCCTCACTAGATTCATCATCTCCACTATTAGATTCTGAGCATACATAAAATAAATACTCAGTGATTTATATGATTGGAAAACTTTGATCAGATATAAATAGATTGAGCTCTCCTTGAATAGTCAAATATATTTACTAGCCAATAATATAAAAACATTATTATAATATAAGAAACTAGGCAGTAAGTAAGTCCATAACAAATTATTTATTCAAAATCCCAGCAAAAAAATGTGTGTGTGTTGAAATCAAACAGGTTGAATAGTAAAAAATCCTAATATTCTCTTAGTTACATTAACTTTAGCCTTCTTAACACCTAGCGTGTTGAAAGAAAAAAGTATGATAAGAAAAGCAAGTCCAATTATTGATCATTTTTACCAAGCTTGTGGCATTGTTTGAACATGAGCACAACATGTCCCTTGTTTGGCCAAATAGATATGTTATTTGAATTAAAAATTGATGCAAACTCCTAATGTGCACTTTGCATCAGGTTATGAGCCCAGTAAATTGCGCTCTTGTTATTTGTGAGTTCGTGAAACAGGTTTGCTCACAATTCAAACTCGTTGGTATCTGTGTTAACGGTATTGTTTCTAGTTCTTTAATCACAAAGTTTAGCTCATATATCAAAAATGAGTTCTTTGAGCAACCTAGCTGTGATAGAAATACTTATTATTATTATTATTATTATTATTAGCACCTCGTCTTATTACCCGTTCGGGTTATACGCACTTACGCTAATGTGTAATGGTAGGGTGATTGTGAGATGAAATGGAGGACCTACAGTTTAACGTGGAATCCGAACCACGGTGGAGGCCTGGCATTCCCCACATTCACAAGATGTCTTGTCAGAGGTGAAGGAAGGGTTTGATAATTAGAAAAATCTGTGCCGGGACCAAGGATTGAACCCCGGCCGCCAGCACAGAAGTCTGACACCTTACCCCTAGACCGCCAGGTCACCCATAATTTAAAGTTAAAAACAATAATATTAGTTTGGGTTATTAATAACGATCAATAAAAGTTATTTGTGCATGAAAAGTGCTACGTGATAAAATAGTAATAAAATAAATTATTAATATTACAGGAATAAATAACTTCGAAAAACAACCATATTGCACTGGTTTAACCCTTAAACACTAAGCGTGCCAAAGTACTGCTGAACACTCTCGCGGCCGATAATTCGGCTCCAGTTAAATCTTGCTGTGTAAGTTTATTTTTAATAACTAGGTGGCACCACACACAGTATTTTAAATGTTTAGGTTTATTTCATACTTTTTCCAACAGATATGCTCATTGTTTACATCATAGTGTGAATATGTTTCTAGTTCATGGTTTTTTTCCTTATTCCTTATTTATATAAATAGATTTACTTCTATTATTTTTCTTTTTATATATTATTTATTATATTTTTGTTGTTTTATTCAAAGTTTATTATTTTTAAGTGTTGTTTAGTTGAAATGATTAGCTACACAATAGCTGGTTCAAGTTCTAGGCTAAATGACTCAGACATTTTAGACTGTTTAGATATTATTGACAGTGATCGCAACTTTGTGAATGAAAGTGATTCTGACATCACTAGTGATGATGATAATGTGCCAGATCTTAGGAATCCAGCTGTTCATAACCTGTCTGACAGTGATTAGAATGGTATGGATGATGAAGACTACAGGGAGATTGTCACCTGAGCAATCTCTTCCTCTCCCCTTTACATCATTTTACAAAATGTTATGTAGTTCAGAATCAAAATAAGCTACAAACACCAAACTAGTATCAAATTTTAGAGAAATAAATTCTCTTTCTTGCAGGATGACTGATGAATAAGGAAGACAAGGAAAAAATAATTTTTGCTTTAAATTAGAAATTTTAATTTCATTTTTCACATTTTCAAAATTTTGAATTTTTTTTATAAAAAACTGTAGTCTAATATGTATTTTTTTTATATAAATCTTCAATATTTATAGTATAAGTTGATTTTTTTTCATGTATATAAGCTAAAAATATTTTTATAAGAAAATTTAAAATGTTTAGAGGTAAATATGAGAAAATTAGCATTAGTGTTTTGGCTCAGTCTAGTGAAAATGCACTGAGTGCAAAAGGGTTAAATGAGGTAGATGATGATTCTCTGTGTTGTGAGGAAACTGACTATATGATTGAAAATATTTGGTAGGTTTAGGATGGGAGTGTCAAAATTTCTAAGATTTTCTTCCCACAAATGGAACATGTGAAAGAATGTGAGTTTGTTTGTAAAAATGTAAACTATTTGGATGATAAATATATTTTATATTTATTTAGTATCAGTGAGGGTGTGATAAAGTGTGTATGCAGTTAAAGTGTGAAATCAATTTATTTTTGTATGAGATAGAAATTTGGCAAATAAGAAAAGGTAGGGTAACAAACATGAGGTAAGAGATTGGAGAACCCATTGCTATAGCGGCCCCAGATATAAAACAACCTGTGCAAACATACATTCTAAGACTCAGTCTGTTATCAGTGCTCCCATGGTTCACATCGGTTGTCTGGAAGAACGTATTACACTAGCTAGGCAAATAATCGATTACAAATTGTGTATTTTAAATGTAATTTTGTTGAAACTTTAAATAACTTGTGGGTATACAGTATTTGATAATTATAATTCCTGTGTACTTAGATAGTGTAGGTCATACAGTAGATCCAACAAGAACTTATATAATGGCAGCATCATCTTCCGAAAGTGTTTCTGGGCATCCTTTGAGAGGACAGGCTAGGGATATTGTATATAACATGAACCTATATAATAATAATAATTATTATTATTAATATTAGCACCGTGTCTTATTACCCGATCGGGTAAGTTTTATAGTAATGGACAATGCTAGCTGTTATCACTGTGTGCAGGTGAACAAAACCAACAAGTGCATCTTTAAAAGATGACATTAAAATGTGGCTAAGAAAGAACAGCAGATCATTCACTGAATAAATTATAAAACCATAAATAATTGAACTTGTCAAAAGAGCTCATTGTGAGAGGAAATACAAAATTGATGAGATAATAAAAGATCAAGATCATAATATTTTTCATCTGCCCCCTTATCACAGTGATCTTAATCCAATCGAAATAGTTTGGGGCTACGTAAAAGGACAAGTGGCCCAAGATCTCTTAAGGTAATTCTCTTGAGGACAAAAAAAATTGTTTCAAGAATTCAGTGCAGAAGAATGGAAAAAGTGCTGTGACCATGTTCACAGAATTGAGGACGATTATTTGCAAAACAATGCGTTGATTGATGAAGTGATTGAAAGATTTGTAATTGTTAACGAAGAAAGTTCAAATTCTAGTGAAAGTGAAGCTTCCATTGGTGAAATGCTAGAACTCGAGTGGAGTTCTTCAAGACTGGTGTAAACGCGCCTTTCTGTCAATCCACTGTGCCAGCCAAATTCTTGGAAGAGGGGAGAGCTTACTGTCATTAGAGCACAAGGTTTTTTTGAAAGGTGTCAAGGTGTCTTTTTGGGAGTAGACTATAATACTAAACTTAAAATAGTTTTGATTGAGACCCTTTGAAGAAATGAGATATGTTATTTGATAAAAATCAAAATAAAGGGTACTGGTATTATTGTATAGTATAGTTTTAGTGATATCAATAGTTCCCTTTATTGGGACATAGATAGATAGATAGATAGATAGATTAGAATTATCAAGACATAGATTTGGATTAGAAATTAAGATTTGGATTAGAGATTAAAAGAGATCTTGTAGATTTTATTGGTCAAGACATGAGCTTTTCACGTTATTTGAATAAGGAATATGTAAATTATTTTATATATGTTTGGCAAGGTGTTTGGCAGTTGTGTAAGCAGGGGCATTTTATAGGTGACTGAAGGTCTAATGAGGATATTTGGTTTGTGAATTTTTGGTAAAGAAGTAAAATTAGTAGGGGTGGACGGAATCCCTAAACCTCAGGAAAAGATCAGGAATTTACCTATTCCCGTAGGTTTGGCGGGAATGACCCTTTCCCGAAAAGTTTGTCAGGAAACAAAACATAGTGCTCCAGGTAACAAAATGCTCATGTTCTAGAAGCTACTGCCGACACATCACTGTTAAATCTCTTTTGTAGACAGTTTTCTTCTTTGTTATTTAGCAAACTTGGTGGCCGAGATGGGGAGGGGGTTATTTTACCACTTGTAGAGACTAACTAGTTGGGGAGTCGCGTGACTTATTGTGCTCTGTCTATCAAAAGTTATTTGCTAGGTTCAGCAAGTGAAAGAGCTTGAAAGATTTAGAGAAGGGCAGAGATATATTCTATCTTTTCGGGTGTGGAAATGAAAGTAAGAGGGAAAGGGCGTAGCTTGCAAAAGTCAACCATTTATGAGGGATGCGCATGTTTCTTGTTGGTGAGCCAGACAGGGAGTAGAGTATAAGGGGTGTTAAACAATCACCTTTGAGGTGTGTCAAACCTAGAGAGAACATTTAAGAAGAGTAACTTTTAAGAGGTTTCAAACCTAGATAGTATTTTTCAGTTTCATACTTAGACCAAATTGAAGCGGTGCCAAACATTATGTTTTTTAGAATTCTTTACATTATGCAAATAATTAAATACAAAACACCATTTTCAAACGAAATTAACTAATAAAAATAATTTCCTTCAAAAATTTAATAAAACAAACTATTTTAATAATCATATTCTTTGATATTAATACAAAATTTTGTTTTTTAATATTATAAAAAATTGTATTCACACACACACTTCTATTTATTTTATTATGTTATTTTTTATTGTTTTTATTTTTAGCACCACGTCTTATTACTCGTTCCCGTTATACAGCTATGTACTAATTACTCGAGTGTGTTGGGAATAAAGATTGAATTTAAAGGTGTGCCTACACTTGCGTTGATAGAGTGAGAAACCATTTAGGAATAACCACCCTTAGTACACCTTGCTAAGATCAAATTAAATATCCTCGTCATCGGCAGTCTAGTACATGCCTTAAACCATGCAGCCACCGAAGCTGGTTTTAATATTATAACTTTAACAAGTCTTATCATATTAGTTTAGAAATACATATTTTTTAAATCTAAGATTATTCTAAAGAGTAATTTTTAAATTTAACGTTTCTGTCCGAATCCCGATATTTTGACTCATTTCCCGTCCCGTTCCCATCCCGAAATAAAAAATTCATTCCCGTCCATCCCTATAAGTTAGATGCGTTGAGATTAATGCTAGGCAGTTTGAAGTTGTATTTTGAAAGAAAAATTAGTTATGCTTCTTTGACAACTTTTATTATTGCTTTGTGATATAGGGTCATTCTTTAATTCAATGCTGTTATTTAAGAAAGCCAGTTTTTGAAATGTAATCTTCACAATTAATGACTACAGTGTTATTTATATCTGCTCTTACATGATTAATATTGTTTTTGATTAATTTATCATTGGGCTGTTTTAAGATCTGTTCTTTTTGGTTTTTACTAGGGTTATTAAGAATGATTTTTTGTATTTAATTGGCAATAAGATGTTTTGATTGATTATTTATTTATGAAGATATATGTTTAATGGCTTTTTTGCTATCAATGATCAAATAATGGACTTTATTAGGGATAGAATAATTATGACAATTGAAATTATAACCATTATGAAGTATAGATTCTTCATCAGAAGTTAGCTAGGTGCTTGTAAGATTTAAAATTCTAGAATATTATTTTAAAATCATATTTAAAAAATAATTCAAAAGCATTAGTATCAACTATTATTCTAAGTTTTCTTTATGTAATCATGTTTTTTACTACTTGTGTATATATATTTACACACACACAGTAGCCACATGGCTTCTTTGGTGCTGACTGACAGCTGACGGCTTTGAAAATTTACAAGACCAAATTATGTATCCCTTTGCCGAACCATATGATCTGCAAACACATGGGTTTAGCAGCTGTCACTTCTGACAGTCAAAATTTAGGTATATACCTAAATGTTGACTGTCAGAAGTCAGCTGTGAGCTGTCAGTCAGCACCGAAGAAGCCATAGGGCTTTTTTTGTGCACACACACACAAATTATGTATTTATTTATTTAGCTTATTACCCGTTTGGGTTATACGCTTTATATTTAAATACATAATCACACCATTCCCTTATGAGATAGGCAAGAAACAGTGCATCAATCTCAAAAACCTCTTCATACTTAATCTAGCCTCACTAACTTTCTCCACACTTCCCTATACTTGCATACTTCCTTCACTTCAACAACATCAAGACACCAAATCATACATGCTCTTTAATTCTTAAAACTCTGTGCACAGAGGAATGAAACTGGATCAGAAGATGTGATCATGCGTAATTATTACTAAGGACTACACAAAAAAACATTAAAGATTTCAAATTTCTAACTGCTTGTGATACTCAAGTTTTCTTATAGGGTAGTTAAAGTTACATAGGTTTATTTCTGAGAAATATTAGCTCATTAAAACATCAATTTTATTCACTCTTTTTGTAAATTTTAGTGTAGTGTCTTAAAGACATGAGTGTTGAAACCATTCTAATTATTTTGTTTGTTATAATATTATTTAAATGTTTTGTTTTATTTTTATATTTGTTTTAAGCATTATTTTCAATGTATAAACAAATTAGAGCATTTATCCCAAAAGGGTAGTTGAGTAAAGATTTTTTTTTTTCATTTTGAAGAGTATTTACTATTTATAAAAATGCATGTCATTCTTAATTTAAGAACATAATTTGTGTTGTTTTTATACATTTTTAAAATCTCATACATTTAAAAGATATATTTAAATTTTATGTTTGTGGCATTTTAAATATAACTTTTTACTTCTAAAATAAACAAATAAGTACTCTTTTGAAATACTTGACTCAAAGGTAAAAACCCAGGCTCACAGACCTCTAATAGATAATGAATAAATATGGGAAATTATTTATTTTTATAGGAATAATTAAACAAATAGTCATGTCAAACTATTAAAATAGTGTATAAATTGATCAACATTTACCACCCAAGCATACATAAACAAAAAATAAAAATTTACCCTTCAATACTCCAGGAATAACTTGTTCATCATCATCATCATCATCATCATCATCATCATTGTCATCTTCCTTATTTATTTCCCCTTCATCCATTTCCTCTGTCTCATTATCTTCTAGGTCAGTGTCTAGCTCCTCATCTTCATTTTCATCTTCATCTCCTTCAATATCTTTCTCATTATCTTCCTCAGTATCAACTTCTTCCGATACAAAAAGTTCATTTTCATCTAATGGCTCCTCTGAAGTCTAGAAGAGAAAAAAACCCACACAAATGTAGATGTACATACGAACTAATTACAATTTGATTAAACATTAAATAAAGATGATTAAAGAACAGTGGAATTTTTATTAAAATGTTTTGCCTGCGTGATGAACTTAGAGTTGCCTAAACACCATGTAAACATTTAGCATGAGCAC
>CABFVX010007227.1:0-32475 GCA_902151425.1 Timema shepardi
CAATTGGCGTATTCAACGAGGGGCAGTATTTAAGGCTTTTACAACTGGCGTTCCAATGAGGGGCATCCAGTATCTGTATTTTACAATTGGCGTTCCAACGAGGGGCATCCAGCTTCAGCACTTTACAACTATCACTTACTTTACATAACTTTTTCTCCCATTTTGTGTTTTTGTTTTCTCTTTTAGGAAGTTGCGTTGCGTGTTTCACACTCCTACCTGATGAGTTGCGATAGAATGAAACCTAGGTCAGGGGATTGGACGGTGACAATCAAGTTTCTTTAAGAGGCAACCATTACCGCTTTGTCCATAGGCAGCAGTGTAAAGTGTGAACTGTGTTCTTTTTTTCATTGTAAAAGTCATATTGTCCCTTTTATATGTTTCTATCCACCTTTCCTATATCTTCTTCCAAATATCATACAGAGACAATATTGTAAAGTGTGACCTGTGTTCATCTTTCGAGTATAAAAGCCACTTTGTATTTGTTCCTAGATCTATTTCCTATGATGTTCATTAATAAGAATTTAAGAAGTAGAATTTAAATGTGTGTTTGTACTTATTTAAATCAAACTTAAAACAAAATATTTACAAAAGAAACTTATACCACTACAGAATAATAAAAGTTAGGTAAATCCCTTCAATATCAGGTAATCATTAGTTGCTATAGAAAATAGAAATTGTAGCTTGATGATAAAATAAAACTTTTACAATGTGAATTAACATTCAGTTGAGTTATAAATTAACAATCTAGGACCGGTTTTTGGTATTACCTATGGTTGAGTATGGTTAAGCCACTTTTAAGTAGTATAATAGCTCTAAAAATATTATGATTTCAAATTGGGAGGAGGTGGACAAAATAAAACATAATAACAATGAATGTACTAGTTTCAAATCCTCAAGGTTTTGAGCAATCTAAATACTTAACACTAAAAGTTACAATATATTGTTTTACATTAAAGCACATTTGATAGAAGGAGAGTTCACTTTATGTCAGAGTTTAAAGAAAACTACAGTTTGTCAAAATTACCTTCCATCCAAGTCTCGACAGTTAACAATTTGTGGGTAGGTGGTGAGCAGCCTCTGAACCTGATCAGAGTCCCCGGCTTTGGCTGCCTCCAAGAGCTGACATTCAACATCTGCACTACCCGAGGGAGGGTCTAGAAATAACAGGAATAGGCTATTCACTCTAACACACTAAAAAAAAAGTCAACTGCAAGGTTGACTCAATTCTAAATCAATATCAAACCCCTAAAAAACAGGCTGAAATAAGTATATAGATTTATCATGTGGATAGCTTATTGAAATGATTTGTATTAGTTAAATGCCGGGCCGTGGGGTCCAAGTCTCGGATTCGGAAGCAATTTTGGGTGGAGTCAGAGCCGGTAAAAATATACTGACTCCAACTTCAAAATAAAAACATTTAATATTATAATAATATTTTATACTTTTTTTTATTCAGGAACAATTTTTTTTTAATTTGCATAAACATATTTATTCAAATATAAATTAACAATGTCAAAGCTTCTCATGAAGTAATGTGTATTGGAGCTTTTTATGAGTCTGAATTGGAGTCTGAGTCAGACAGTAAGAAAATAAGGGAATCAGATTTCACAGTTTTTGTTAAATACTTGGGTTCAGGTTGATAATAAGTAGAAGTGTGTGAATATTAATGTTTTGATTACAAATATTTTCTGATAGAGTAAAAATCATTTCGAATTTGAATAACAAATAAGATGAATATAGCTAGATTTTACTTATTAGTTGGCATTTATTAAATAGTGTCTGCATGAGTTTGGATAAACTCTTATAATAATATTTAAAAGTAAATACATAACTTTATTCTTGCAAACTCTCTTTGCTTCAACAACATCCATACACCGAGTCATACATGCACTTTTATTCTTAAAAATCTTTATGTTTCTCTTTTCACACATTTGGCTTCAACATTTATCTATGTCTTACATGGTCTACCCCTTTCCTTTTGATCCACACTTTCCACATTCATATATTTGCTTCATAACTCTATCCACACTCATCCTCTCAACATGCCCAAACCAACGTAAGATACTTCTTTCACTATGACCTATTGGATTCTCTTTTAAACCGCTATCCTTCAGCACCCATTCATTACGGACTCGTTCCATTAGTTTTTTTCCACACATTTCTCAGACATCTCATTCCAACCGCATTCACCTTGCTAATATGTTTTTACTGACAAAACCACGATTAACATCCATAATACATAAAATCACTTAAAATGTATTATAGCACAAGTATTTGTAATACTTCATTCTTATCAAATTATATTTGGAAGAAGGTACCTTCTTCCAAATATAATATAATTACCTCATATAGCGAAAAGAGGTTTTCCTTATAGAGTTATTTCATTCTTATCAAGTAATTTTCAAAACGTGCAGTTCAATTACTTACTTCAGATTTTTTTAAATGGATATTAATTTTTATGGGTGGGGAAAGTCAACTTTTTCAATTCGAGGCAAACTGGAATCAAATAGGTGAAATATTCTTAAAGCAAAGTTGTAGTTTTCTTTTAGTTATTTTATGATTGAAAAAAAATTGTATTTTGTAGTAATTTATATGCATTATATCGTCACCCGAGAATGCAAGTGTTCTATGTCCAATTTTTCACTTTTGTGTAAAAGAGCATTGAAGTTTGACCTTGTGTATAAAACCAATATTAATAGATGACAACTCGAGCTTGTATCTCCTTTAGTAATTATTTAATAGTCACAATTTCACCGCAGGTGTATCATATGCATTCTAAATAAACGTAAACACCAAATATCTCAAATTTAACAATTTTGGAGATAGAACACTTGCATTCTCGGGTGACGATATATTGAAATTACTTGGAAAATATTTTGTTGTACAACTGTTAGTATTAATTCATATTAATCTGACAAATTAAGTTATTATTATAGCATACAATTCAATTACTTCAGATTTTTTTCAATATGACAATTCATTTGTATTGTACAAAAAAACAACAGAATGGCTATAATTGAACATAAGTGGAGTATTTTGGCTGTCAATATTTTTATTGGCAAAGCTTTGCACATTCCTATTTTATTTATTTTTATTCAGCCCCAAGTCTTACTACCTGTTCAAGTTATAAGTACTAATTACGCTTATGGATTAGGAATTGGGAAAGTTGAATTTAGAGGAAGTGAACCTGAATTTGTGTGGAGGGAGAGTGGAAAGCCATTTAGGAAAAACCACCCCCAGTTTACCTTATCGAGATTTTAACCTCTATCTCCCTGTCTTCTACAGTCTGGCTCAACACGACTAGTGTTTTAACTAACTATGCCAAGGCAGGTTACATACAATCTTGTTAATTTGTAACGTATTTAACAGCTTTAAATGGCAATAATAGAACGTAATAGGGTATTTTAGCTTACAGTACTTTTATTAAATAAAGGTTAATAACTTTTTAACCAAGAATTGTTTTCCAAAGCAACGTGCGTGCGTGCGTGTGTGTGTTTGTTTTAGAAAAATATAAATGAAAAGCTAAGGGTAGCTTTGCATGTTCAACTGAAAGGTCACAGACTTGTTAACAAGAGACATCTGAACAATGATCAACATAAGGTTTTGATCTAAATTTATTTCTAAAGTGTCATTTTTATCATTTCCAGTTTCCAATCTCGATACTGTGATTCATTCCAATTCATTCCTAATCTAACTATAACTGAACATATAAGTAAATCCAATTGTTGGAAAAAGGAGTGAAGGATTATCAGTGTTGTGTCAACTACTCATTCAGAAAGTGGAATGCTTCCAAGGATAAAGGGAATATCAAATTACAGTCAGCACACAACATCAGGAAAAACTTTGCTACTTTTAAGCCTAATTTGCGAATGACAACAGAGTTGCACATTCTGGATTTAGACTGTGCCAACACCAGGAGGAGTATGTGAAGTTAAAACTGTTATTGGTGTTAAGAGTAACATACCTTGTAGTATTTTGAGTACAGTCTCAGTAGCGACCTGGACTGCTGTGTACCCTTGCAAGGAAATTATCGTAGTGTCCACGTTGTAGGAGAGAAGGATACGACATGCTTGGAGATTGTCCTCTCTCGCACACCTATGAAGAGCTAACACACACATACAATTATAAGATTACGAGATACAACAGGTGTTGGAGATATTTTTTATCAAATAAATAGAGCATGGGCTACTGAAAACTTGAAAACTTTGACTTTGCTTTGAGTATTTATCAATTTTTGATTCACTTCAATATAAAGTTGAAGCCTTGATGTTTATGAAGCTATTTCAATAGTAACAATAATAATAGCTAAAATACACACATTTTTGTTCAGAGATCATCACTCAGCGCACTTATGTTCTACCACTATCTTTCTTCCTCCACACCGACCCAATACACTTCTCCCCTTTCCACACTCCCTTTACTCACCTGACCCTGGGTTATCCTCTTGGCCTAGTGCCTGCCACCTCCATTTCATGGAGCTTCATTGGAATCCTCTACTGTTTCATCCTCTTCACATCTCCATATTACCTCAATATCACCTACTCCATCCTATCTGGTGAGAATTCCTCCTTTACTCGCTCTCTCTCCTAACCCTGTCCAGCCTTGTCCCTCCCAGACTACTACTCAGAAATTTCATCTGACATTCCTGTATCCTGCTCTTATTCCTTTCCATCATCACCCAAGTTTCTGAAGCAATTTGGGACATAGTACACCCTGTACACCACTCCTTTGCACTTCTACAGCTCATCTCTGCCACAGACCAGACTTCTGACGCTTTTGTAAAAGGCCTCTGCTTGACTCCCTCTTTCCCTCACCAGTTTCTCTCTTGTTTTCTCCTCTTTCCTCTACCACACTTTCCAAGTAATTGAGGCAGAGGTCAATATTATGGGTTAATGTTTACCAAAAACATAAGAAATTCCAATCAATTCAAATGAAATATTGAAAATGATCACTCGGGAAAAATATTTCCAAATTCAGGGCTAAATTATTATTTTAAAATGGTATGTTGTTTTGTTAAAATGAAATTTTATAGTACTATAGACATGTAAACCATGAGATATTTTATCTCAAAATAATTCTATCAACTTATTTAGATTATCGTCGTTGTCATTTTTGTTGTTCTTGTTATTAGGGGTGTGCGAAGCTTCAAAAAATTTTAAACTTAAGCGAATGTTGGTGTACTTCGTATTCAATTTTAAACCATGTTTGGCTTCGGTAGCTATTCGAAACTTCGTCTATTATTAGAAGTCTAGTGATTATATTACATTTATATTTTACATCAAATAAAAATGGGCTGAAAAAATCTCAAGAAACAAAATATATTTTAGTTTGAGTTTTAGAACATGTTTACTTTATTTTCTTGATGGAACTTGGAAAATTTCCATAATGTTTTAATTTCAAGACGACCATAAGAGTAAGCACAGATCAATTTAATCACTCTAACCCCCTTGACCACAAACATTGATTGGTACCAAACGAAGATGAATCTATTCCTTTTGAAAGTGTAGATTAGAATAAATAATGAATGTTTTATTTTTATTTTCAATATGTTTAATTAACCTTTTGAAGTGTTTCCTGAATATAGAAAATATTTTTTTAATATTCTAAAATTCAAAAACGCAGCCATTTCAGTTCTTTACTATATTAATAACCATGTTCAATTCAAATTCCTGTTAATGTGTAGGCTAGAGGCAGACTTTAGAGATAGTCGAGTACATGTGCGAGAAACATGACATTCCTTAAATTATTTTTAAAAAAAGCACGCAAATAGTGAGTACTTAACAACGAAAATTGCTGTTAATTTAGATAAAATCTTATATATTAAAATTAAAATAAATTTAAATAAAATTAACAAAAAATTGCTTATTTTATAGATTATGTGAAGAATTAATATCAGTATGAGTAAAATTATAATCATCAAGGTTGTATTATTTTCAAGATTGGATAAAGGCGCTTTCAAAATCATAACCATATTTTTTTAGTAATTCACA
The DNA here is from genome assembly GCA_902151425.1 of Timema shepardi. Taxonomy (NCBI): domain Eukaryota; kingdom Metazoa; phylum Arthropoda; class Insecta; order Phasmatodea; family Timematidae; genus Timema; species Timema shepardi. The sequence continues at coordinate 5,991 of CABFVX010007227.1, forward strand.
TGGCTATATTTAAATGGCTTTATAAAATCAAAAGTTTCCTTGTTGATTTGTAAAACAGAAAAACTAAAATTTGGTAGCACTGGACCTCTCAAAACTATAAACTTAAAATTAACTTAAAATCATATTTTTCTATAATGTTGTTTTTGTTCTCGAACGTCCATTATCTCTTCTGTTTTGTTAATTTGTTTATTGTGTGTGAAATATTTTAGTAAAACACCACAGAGGGAAAATCCAATGATGTTAAAGCAAATGATTTTTTTTAACTACTCACTCAGGCTGTAAACATAAAATGTTTTTTGTAAAGTGGTTGGGGTTTTTAAACCCTTAGCTCTTGGCCATTTCATTTATATAATTAAATTAATTTGCCATTGTTTATTTTGTTAATTTAATACTATTTTTAAAATCACTAAATTCACTAGGGTTTAATAGGCTTACAAGTGCCCAGTATTTATAATATTAATAGACATTTAATAACATTTTATATATTGTTTTACAAAATCCTTCATTAAGTTTATCAGAAATTAAGGATCTGCAAGTACTCATATTTCTATCACGTCGCTTAAGCTCGAGATCGAAAGCTTTGTAGGCTTGTCATTTTCGAGCTTCCACTTGATGTACTTAATAATAGATTTTTAAAATGCAATAATAAGCCCAGTCTATTTAATTGAGATATCAGCATTTTCAAATATAAATCATTCGGTTACTAATCAAAGTGTTAAAAATTAATTTTAATTTTCACATTAATAATGTAAAAGATCTTTAAAAGCACTTTCAAATGGTAAATTTATTCAATATTGTCATCAATTTTGAATCATACTTGATTGAAGTTGTTTACTTATATTGCCATGACAAAGCGATTAAAATAAAAATAGCTAAGAAGATTACTAAATAAATGAAAGATTCTCTTTACTACTTTTACCTGGTGCCTTTCTAAAATAATAATTTATGTTAAATTAAAAATGTAATATCAAAAATATATTATATTAAATGATTTCAAACTTAATATATTTAAAACTCATATTAATTAATAAGTTACTATTTAGTTATAGAATTATGTTGGTTAACCTGTTTAAAATCAATGTTGCTCTGATTTATTATAATACCTGTTTTACTAAACTTACCACATTTATATTTAAAAAAAGCACTTACTATTTCATATTGTTTGTTTTCTCTTTTAGGAAGTTGCGTTGCGCGTTTCACACTCCTCCCTGATGAGTTCCGATAGAATGAAACCTAGGTCGGGGATTGGGCGGTGACGATCAATTTTCTTTAAGAGACATCCATTACCTCTTTGTACATTGGCAGCAGTGTAAAGTGTGAACTGTGTTCTTCTTTTCATTGTAAAGGCCATATTGTGTTTGTCCCCCCTTTTATATGTTTCTATCCACCTTTCCTGTACNTTTCATTGTAAAGGCCATATTGTGTTTGTCCCCCCTTTTATATGTTTCTATCCACCTTTCCTGTACCTTCTTCCAAATATAATATATTGTTTGTTAGAAATCTTATTTTTAATTTTAAAGTATGAGCCTCAACTTTTATAAGCATTAAAAATAAAATTGGAGTAAATTTCTCAATAAAATAATGTCTAACGAGAGCCCGTACAATGCGCATGCCCAACTGTGCATAGGGGAATGGAAATGGAACAGAAGACGTGATCAAGCACGATTAATATAAGGAATAATATACGAAACACTTCAAATTTGTAATTGTTTATAATTCTTATGTTTTCTTATATGGTAAATTACTTTACTGAAGAATATTTTGGGGAAATATCAGCTTATTAAAACGTCGGTTTTATTAACTTTTTATCAAAACAGTGTAGAAACACTCTACATTAATGTAAAGTGATAGTGAAGGAAGCCAACCTAAAAGGACAGTTAGGTTAGGCATAGATATAAACAAACACACTTCCCTCTTACACTTACACTTTTACACTTCCCACTTCTTCAAATTTTTACAGTTGCATATTGTTTAGAATTTTCAGAAATATTTTTCATATGAAACGACATCAATGAAAAAGTAATATTCCCGAAAATTCAAACTAATGTGCAACTGGAAGTTTTAAAGAAGTAGAAAGTGTAAAAGTTTAATAAGGCATGAAGAAAGAAATGTTTGTTCCTATCTAAGCCTAACCTAACTATACTTTCAAGTTGGCTTCCTTCACTATCACTTACTTTACATCACTGTAGAGTGTTTCTACAATGTCTTGTTATACATTTCCAAGCCATCGTGCATTTATTCATTTTATTAACTTTGTTTTATAATTGTTAGTGTAATTTTAATGTCCAAGACATGAGTGTTGAAACCATTTTAATTGTTTGTTTTTTATTCGATTTTTATTTGAATGTTGTTCTTATTTTTAAATTGTTTTTTAAGTGTTATTTCTCATTTAAAAATCGATATTACCGTTATTTAACTTTTTTTCCAAAAGTATTTATTATTTATAAAAATGAGTGTCATTCATATTTTAAGGACATGTGTTTTAATATACTTTTTAACATTTTAAATTATGAATAGGCCTATACTCGAACTCGAGAGCTTTTAGAAATACTCGACTCGAGTTTGACTAGAATGAAAAAACCCAAACTTGCAGACCCCTATTAGAAATCATATTAACACTATCAAGATATTGAGAGTAATAAAGAGAGTGCACTGTTTTTCAATCAGTTAGGCCTATTATAATAAATATCCTTCAGCATCTTCAAAGTATTATTTTTTTTAATCGCTATATTACTATCACATGTTAAAACATAAGAAAGTGTGGGGTTTAATATTAATTAAAAGTTGTACAGATCATAAACAGTTGTAAGCAATATATGTTTTAAATTTCAATTCATTAACTTTTAAATCTATTAGTTTTCATTTTTGTAAAGTCTTTGTTTGAATCTTAGCGTAATCTAAATTTATTACTTTTACCTTCTATTTTAAGCATCATGCTGAATTATTTTGTTTGTACTCAGATGCTGTGAGATGTACCTGTGGCTTTATAGTGGAAAGGGGAAGTTTGGCACCAACAGCTAGCCAATCAGCACATCATATTTTAGTGTTTTGTACCTGTTTTATTTGACATAATTCATGATAAATTAGTTTTTCCTTGAGTAATTATCTTCATGTTATGTTTCTTATTTATCTTGTTTAATTGACCAAAGAAGTTGTACCGATATATTTAAGTAGTTGTACCATCCAAGTACTTTCCTTATATTATAAATTCATATTTCTCCTAACTATAACGAATATTACTAAAATTATTGGATTAAATAGAGACTTTTAAGGAATGGGTTTTTTATAAATCTTCAGACCCTTAAGAATATTCAAGACCCAAGGATTTGAGAAAAAACTTTTTCTATAAAACCTCTTTATTTTGATCCTGAAATTTTGTATAGCTAATATGATAGTTATTAGTTGTTTAGCCCTGCATGATTATAAGTATTAAAAATCAATTTTTTTTAGCTAAAATGAAGATTTGGATTCGATTTAAAATGGATCTGACCCCTCCCTCCCCCCTTTCTAAAATTTGTTTTCAAATTAGTACCTTCATTTTATTTATGAATCACAAATAAAAATCTCAAGAAAATAAAATTGTTATATATTAACTATTAAGTTAAGTAATTTAATAGTCTGGAGACTGATAAAGTTAGTCTTAATAATTATGTTAGGATAAGAAATTAATTAGTGGCACTCTAGCAAAGTGGTTCGAACGTATTACCAACCTGTTTGTCCTAACCCATCTAGAGCGTTCACCTTGGCACCGTGCCTCAGAAGAACATCCATGGCATCTGAATGTGAGTTGTCAGAGGCCACGTGCAGCGGGGTCAGCATCTCTTTATTTTTTTCATTGAGGTGGGCCCCTTTGCGAATGATTGTTTCCAGGACTTGTTTCCGCTTGAGGTATGGAGAGCTAGATGCGCAGTGCTGCAACATTATGTAATACAACGTTACATTCAATAAAGCTTTATCTAAATAGTCTGTGCCCTACACACTTCTGTACTTGATTGAACACTTTAAAGTAGAACATATCTCAAATTAGTATGCCACTCGTTAGTGAAAGGAGTGCATAGTATTTTTAACAACGCAATACAACTAGAATACTCCTAGACCTGGTTGGTGAACAATTCAGGAATTGTTTTTCCATGGCAATGGTGACTTAAGCTTGATTCACACACAAATAGAAAGCAGGATTTATGCAGTAATTCACACACTTTAAGTTGACCCATGATGCAATGCAATGCTTTAAAACAGCCGATTATCAACATATTTTATTTTCTAGTGGCTAAACATATATTTTATAGCAATGTGCCGATGGTTGATTACAAATTATAGTGCTGTGTCATGGCACAATCCAATACATCAATACACAAGCTTTATATTAACGAATTATTTCAAATCTACTCACAACAGCCAATGAAGCTGTCTGCTAGCTTTTGGCTGTAGAGTGTATGCGTTGAAAAATGTGCATGCGCACTAATTTGAGATGGTCGGTTCTGAGAATTGATTGGTTTACCTGTGCCTAACATCTAAAGCAAAGCGGACAAAATAGATAATAGTTGAACTTCAGCAGAACAGCTCACGTCGATTAAGCGAAAAACTTGTGATGGCTTAGAGCGCATCACATGACCACGTTTCTGTTCTGCGCTAGTTTTTCGGCGAACATGTGAATCCACAGTTATTTTGATAATTTTGTGTACTTAACCGCTTGCCTGACTTACTCGTGTCTGATGTGAGCAGCTTTTTATCAATAATGGCTTGCCCAGGCTTAGCTCAAGCAATGCAATTTTTGACGCTTCAGTCTCAATATGGTCATGTTTTTGCTACTTTATCCTAATATAAATTCTCATTTGCTCAATAGATGTCTCCAACATACTTCTCAATAATGACATCAGGTGTAGTTTATTGTAACTAATTGTAGAAGTTATTTTTTTACCTAATAGGGCTAGATTTATCTAAAAAAGATTTTTTTAAACTGACATTTCGGTGCAGAAAAAAATTGTATAGCCCAACAGGCAAGTGGTTACATAAAGGGTTGCCAAATAATGTTCAATAATTCTACAAAATTATTACTTCATAAAATTATAAATAAAAAATCTCAATTATACCCAATTAACCATTATGTTTCATTCTTAATCAATTATTACATTAAGTTTTAACTTTTAAGTTAAGATTTAATAGTAATGTTATTATTTAAAAAAATTATTGCCTAATGGCTTAGAAATGTAAAATAAGACAGTGTGTAATCGCTGTACAATAATGTAAAGTGAGTGATAGTGATTAAGGCCAACCTAAGAGGATAGTTAGATTGGGCCTAGATAGAAAAAACACACGTCTCTTTATTAGAAACAATGTAAGTTTTCGGTTACATATCAAAATATTCAAGAAGTTCCATCATATCTTTCTTTGTGTTCTGTGTGTTTTTAATGTGTCTCTTTGAATGAAAAAGGAATATTTCTGAAAATTCAAAACAATGTGCAACTGCGGCAGTTAGAAGAAGTTGGAAGTGTAAAAGCGTAAGAAAAAAATGGAGAGAAGTGTGTTTCTATCTAGGTCTAACATAACTATCCTTTCAGGTTGTCTTCACTCACCATCACTTCCTTTACATTATTGTACAGTGTTTTACACAGTCATATTATTAAGGACATGCAAAATACACATTTGTGATAACACGGATTCTACTGTTTTCACAGGAATATCATGAATGTAAATAGTTTTTTTTTCTAAATAAACACAATTTATTTGTAATTTGGCAAATACACCAGTCAATATAATTTTCAACATGGTAACACTGGCAATAGAGCTATGCCAGTGCTGCCATTAAACAAATAGTATATTTTTTATTTCAGTGTTATAAAATGGATCACAGGATATATTAGTATTTTCATGGATATTTCAATTTTAATTCTATTACTTCAGATTTTTTTTATGTGAATATTAATTTATAATGTATATAATGGCTCAGAGTGGCAAAAATTGGCCATATAATATTGAGGATTTTAGCTGTCAATATATTTATATTAGCAAGGCTTTGTAATTGTCAAAGCCAGGATTTCTTTCAAAGTAATGTCAAAGCTGATATTTGTTTCGAAGCAAAGTCGAAGTTTCATAGCTTTGCGAAACCCTACACTATATTATAATATGATATGTAATGTAGAGTAAGATAAGAATAGAATAAGAAACAAGATGTTGTTATCCCTCACCGCGGCTTAAAGGGTAACTGGTTGATGTCATGACGACGGCGATGTTGTATTCAGACACGTGTGGGTAGGGGTATGAAAAGGTCGGCGAGATTGTTCCGGCAATGGCAGTCGTGGTGGGAGGTAGAATAGAGTCCCGATGGCAGAAGGCAAGGGAATTCAGACCAAATTGCTCTTTACAAAACAAGACAATTTATTAAACTCTTTCAAATGGCGTACGCGGGTTGGGTAGCTACTCTCCGACTGGCCTTTGACCGAGGAACCACCGTGCTAAATACATTCCACTGTTGCCTGGCCTTGTCCAAGGGAGAAAAGGGAGCTTCCTATTGGTGTGGTAAAACGAAACCGATAGTGGCCGCCAAGCGAGCCAAAAGAAAGAGGAGTTGTCATGGGCGCTGAGTACAGTGGGGTACTCGTCACGAACGGCTTAGATAACATGGACTGTTGAGCGGCCCAAGCAGTAGAGAGGGTGGGTGGCGCAGCCTGTGCAAGTGAGGAGGAAAGATACAAGGGCCAACTGAACAGTGAGGCACAACAATGTTGTACTCATTAATTTTAATTAATATCATATAAAGTAGAGTTAAATTGTGACGTTTCTTTCAGAGAATATTCGTAAAACTAACATTTGTAAACCGAGATTTACCTGTTTATTTTTCAAAAGATTGGCAATACGAACCAGAGGAGTGTCTCCAGTATATGGGTGTTTGAAGTTGACTACATCCGGAGTGAGGTACTTCTTGACCTTGGTGGGGTCAGCCTGCCGTGAGGCCTCTAGCAGGCAGTGTCCTTTAAATTCATCTGCAACAATAAACAGACATAAATTGTGTTACACAAAATCACAACACCAACAGTTACCAAGTTAAAATCTTTTCGAATGTCGAAACTAAGTAGAGTAGAATGAATCCGAATCTCGAATATAGAATCTGAATCCTAGCAAATTGTTCAAAATTTTAATGATTTATAAATAGACCTACATTACACAATATAAGCCTAAAGTGTAAATTAAGATTTATTTCAAACATGCTTTCAATTTTAATCAACCCCAACCACCCTTCGCAAAATACTGGTTAAAATCTAACTAAATTAAACAACTTAGATTCATATTAGTGTTTGAAAATCAAATGAATCAAAATTTGAGTGTCTGTTAGTTATTTTTAAAAGTGTTGATAGAATGAGTTAAGTTTCTAAAAAAAAACCTGTGAAATAAACAAACAGATTAGGCCTAGTTACTTTTAGATCAACTTTATTCATCATTGAAGGATTATAATTTACTTTAATAAGATAGCAAAAATAAATATACAAGCAGATTAAAAAAATAAGACTAAAACAACATGCTTAGCAAACTAAACATGCATAGGAAATAATTAACTCTATAGTGACTAAGTATATTTAATTATTATTTTCTTTTATATCTATTATCTATCTTTGCTTATAAAACAAGAAATATATTCTATTCTTGAGATGTATTGATTTCTGAGAATATATTATATTTAAAACATGAACATAGATTTGAATATTGCAATATGTTCAATCCAATTTTATTAGGCAGGACTACGTTTGAAAAATATATTATTCAACACACCCGCAATTACTTGAATTATGTATATATTTAATGTTTTAATATATTTAAACACAGAAATGCATTGAATTATTTCGATAATAAATCTTCATGTTCTCTTGTGAACGTGTTGTGCACCTAACACTCACACATCTCAAAACACATCCTATCAGACCGAAGGCTTGTATCAAAGAGTACCAGAGCGGATACAAATTCCAGGCACCTCAGCCCAATAGAACATTAGAACAAAGCTTTAGGAGGTTCTAAAACCAGAAGCGGCCTTTAAAACACTTTCATGTATCAACCAACTATTAATCGACTGCGTCAACACACTGAGGTTAGTTACAATGGCTGATGCCTTCTAACTTCAGGGTGTTAACTTAACAACAAAAAACAACTAGTATCTTCTTAGCTAAAATGTGGTGACTACTATAAATGAATAATATAGAATAAGACGTATTTTAGGCATGAGATAATAGAATATAAAATTCAAATAAAAGCAAAATATGTTTAATATATAAAATTAAGAGGAGAATATTTTCAATGCTTTCAAATATTCTTTAAGGGTCAAATCAGGGTCAACACATTTTTTATGAAAAAAGGAAGAAAGAGAAGCAGCGCGCAATGATGGGTGAAACTCTTGATGCTGTGACATAATACTTTGTGTGCATCAAGCACTTTACTAATGGAATGGACTAATGAAGATTAAAATATGCTGAAAATTCACATTCAAATGTCCAAAGATAAATTGTAATAGTTGTTTGGAGAAATAGAACCATATATATGGTTCTATTATTCCAAACAACTATTATATATATATATATACGTAAACAGGGGGGAAGGGATTAGGGGGCTGGAACCCCCACCCCCAGCTAAGGCCTTCCCCCAGAAAATTAATATTACAAAAATATGATTAGCACTATGTTATGTCAATTAATCAGTTATATTTTGTTTAATTATATTTAATATAAAACAAATAAATGTGTGCAGTAATTAGGGCTTTTTAAAGGAATACTTTTTCTGTTGATTTTTAATTTTACTTTAAATTTACACTTAAATGAAAACTGAAACTGTGATACCATAATATTTTCTAGAAATGGTTAACGTCTCAACTCTGTACATAATGTTTTAAAGTGGGTACAGTAATTTAAATTATAATTTTAAAGAAATTATGTAAACACTATTGTATCAGGAAGAGGGGAAGGGGCGGTTGATATTCCTATATACTCCTACTCACACACACTGCAAAGCCTGGGTGTGAAGAAGAATGTATGAACACAAACTTGTTAACCAGTGGCGTACAGTGACAGAAGATAGGCCAAGGATCTAATTTTGGTATAAATTAGCTTAAATATTACCATTTGCATCCTTTGAAATCAAAATTTTTCCTGACCCCACTTTTTAGAGGGCATCGCTAATTCTCAATTTTTCTTATCCCCTACTTTGAATCAAATTTCCAAATATTATAATAATTGAAACATATAATGGTGCAATTATGAAAATCATTATGTAAAAAGAGTAGAGATGGGTCGAATCCACTATTTCTCGAATCCGAATCTACATTTAATTTTCTAATCTCGAATTCGAATCCTAGCAAATCGTTAAAAATGTTGATGATCTAGAAATAGACCTACAACACAATATAGGCCTAAACTGTAAATTAAGATATATTTTAATCGTGCTTTCAATTTCAATCCACCCCAACCACCCCTCGCAAAATAAAAGTTAAAATCCAGCCAAATTAAACAATCTACTCATATTGTTTAAAAATCAAATCAATAAAATTTGAGAGTCTTTTAGTTATTTTTAAAAGTGTTGTTAGAATAAGTTAAGTTTATAAAAAACGTGAAATAAACAGATTAGGCCTATATATCCTTTGATCAACTTTAATCATCCCTAAAGGTTTATTTTATTGTATTAAGATAGCAAAAATAAAAATACAAACGGATATTTTTAATAAAGACTAAAACAACATGCTTGACAATTAAACATACATTGGAAATTGTTAACTCAATCATGTACAAGTATGTTTTATAATTATTTTCTTTTATATCCATTATCTATTTTCACGTAGAAAACAAATATGTTCGATATTTGCGATATATTGATTTCTGAGAATACATTCGATTTAAAACACGAACATATTTTCGACTACAATATGTTCATTCCCATTTTATAAGGTAGGACTACGTTTGAATATTTCTACAATTACTTCAAAAACATATTTAAAAAATAATAAACTCTAAGTTAAAATCAATTTAAAAACAAATAATGGATTAGCAAGTCGTTATTTGATTTTTAAAACTCGAGATCGCTTACTAAGTGATCAGATTACCTGAATCAATTCCAAACAAACAATCGATATACGATGCGTAGGCCAGTAGAGATAAACAAACAATTTTATCGCTGTCTGACTGTTGACAGTATTTATTTTTCATGAAACCCAACAAAATGTCTAAATTAAGGATCGTATGCAATAAATTATGTTTCTTTGCATAGGTCTAGATAACTAAAACCAGTTGGATGGTAAGAATTAACAGTATCTTTATTTTAATCATCACTCGGGCGAGTAAACATGATATACATCATGGCGGTTGACTTTGTATCGTGTGTTATGGCCGCTGACTTTGTATCATGCGTAATGTGTTCTTATTTTCGTTAAAATTAAAGCCGTAATTTGTTTTATTTCAAGTTTATTTTAATTCTAGTTTTAATTTTCAGTTTTTGAAGAGTTTTAATGTGTTCATTAAAATATTTACAAGATTGTTCGTGAGGTGAAAGTTATAGAAGTGAGCATACGCTGAAACGGTCGAGTCCAAGTTTCCCATACGTCGGGAGGGTAGGGTACTAGGCACATAAGATTTTCCACACCTAACTATTATTTTTATTTTTTAAAGAATATTTTATTCATGTTTATCTCTTTTCACCGACAAAATAAATATTACGGATTAAGTTATGCTTCTAAAGTAGGCCTAACTAAGTAATTTTTGAATTCAAAATATTATGCCTTGTTTATGAGGTTAAAGATTCAATCATTGAATCCTGTAAAACACAGAATCCTCGAATCTCGAATACTTGTCAGGATTCGATGGATTCGAAGATTCAAGTGGCCCATCTCTAGTAAAAAGCCCTCCCCTCCACCACCAGCCTCAAAATCCTGGGCGCTCCCCTGCTAACAAGATACACAACTTAGAGAATGTCCTTCCGCTCAACTCAAGCTGCAAATAGCACCAAGATATCTGGTTGTCGGAGACAGCTTCAGAACCCTAGAAGCATGATGCCGTGTGCCAACATTCTCTATTTCTTACTTTTGTTGAAACACTGCTTATTGGTGTACAAACACCACAGAGAGTAGTATCAGCATTTATGTTCCAGAACAACTTTGGTAGGTAAATATCATCCAAACCAGTGGCACTTTTACAGATTGTTATACTATGACCAGTTCGGATGAGTACCGAGTACAAATTGTCTTTATTTTCAATTTTACATCTTCTGCTGTTACACCAGGAATATTCTACTCCTGCACTATCTTCTGAAGTGCATTTTCCCTTGCAACCTTATTTCTGTATTCAAGTGATTTAATGTTCCTTAAACACTCATACTCTTTCAATATATCTAATAGTAATGGGGTATGGTCGTCTTTCCATTTAAACACCATGATGTACACAAGCAATTGCTGCACAGTTACTACACAATATGTATGAAGACTGGCGTTCACTGAAGAGAAAAAGGCAAGAACATGTTTATACTATTCATTGTGAATGACTCATCTTCTGTGTTTCATCACCAGTGAACAAAAGTTGAGTGCTGCAAATTTCGTTCATCGTTCCTCTTTTATGACCACTTTAGATGAATCACTGAAAATGAATAATGTAAATGTTACAATCATCTAAAGTGATCATCCAAAGTTACCAGTGTAAATTCGCCTTAAGAAGACTAGGAAAGTGAAGGCCATGGGAATGAAGTTTGTGAGGAGCGTGTTAGCTGTCACGAGAAGAAATAAGGATAAATATTTATTTCTTTTTGAGATGAAATTGACAGTGAAGATGGAATTGACAGTGACAAAAGTATTAAGACAAGTAGCTATGGTAACAACACTAACGGACAAATATCAGGTGTCGAGGAGAATATTTAACATTTAAGGTAAGTTAGAACTACCTATTTATTCAAGTTTAGTAGCAAAAGTCTCATATTTGCTAAGTACCACCACTTATGTACCATTTGCCATTTAGTACTGACTGTACTGGAGCAATATGGGTATATTCTCTCACCCGTTCACTTTTCGTACTCTAGAGCAATTGCAGCACTTTACCGCGAGATGCAATGTTTTCTGTGTCGAATAGTATTTTGGGTTATATTTAACGTGCACTGTCTGAACTGAATGATTATATCAGCACACAACTTATAAACTAACTTAAATCGAAAAAGACACAATAACCAGGCCCCAGACATTAATTCATTACTGCGAACTTAGGGGAAACCCACATTTCATCAATGATACATTTTTCAGCCATGCCAGGACCCTTAGCTCAGTAGACAAACATGCTACCAACCGAGCTAAGGTGTCGGACAAGTGAAATCGAACCACATCCTCCCTACACTCCCCATTCTCCCACATTCTAGTTTATTGAGAGTGTGACACCTTAGACTATTCAACCACCAAAGTGGGTAAACTACAACTTTCCTGTTACCCAAAAACCAAACCAGAAAAGAATGATGTCCTAATTTGTGTGGTCCCAAAGTGGGTAAAAGTGTTTATTATTAAAGAATTGACACCCAGGATGAAGAAAGGGGTTTCATGGAAAGGGCCCAGAATTATCTAAAATGAGGTATTAAAAACCCCTTGGTGTGTTAAGACATAGTTTAAGCCCAGAATTAGTACTCACAGGCGAGCCTTTCTTGGAGCTCCCTGGTGGGTGCCACATCAATAGCCGACTTGGAGTGGCAGTTGAGCAAGGTGGGGTCAGCCCCCTCACTCAGTAGTAGAGAGCACACCTCTACTCGAGACTTGGAGGCTGCTTCATGGAGAGGCGTGAACTGCCAAAGGTCCATAGCGTTCACATTGGCGCCATGCTTGATCAGCATTTCTGTCACCTCGAAGTGGCCGTATGAGCAGGCGTTGTGAAGGGGAACAAGACCGCTAGGAGGGATAAGCAATGTTCAGTCTCTCACTTTAGTGCCAGAATTGCCTAACAATCAAATCTAAATAAAACAGGATGATAATTGTGAATCATGCCAATATTGCCTATTTAATAGCAAACTATCTAATCTAAGAACAAAGAATGAGAGCTCCGAGTATACAGTAATAGTTATAGATACCAATCTATCTAGCCTAAGACAATAGGATGAGGAGGGTGAAAGCACCAGTAATGTCTATCAAAGGAAAGTGGTTGAGAGTAAGAGGGTTAATAGCTTCAGTAATGTCTATCAAAGGGAAGTGGTTGAGTGTGAGTTTTAAAGAAATGGACTATCAAAAAGAAATGAAAACTACAAGGGAGCAATAAAGCTCCTAGAGTCTGTTCATGCTAGATTTTTACCTGGATGACAGTTCAAAAGTCATATCTTTAGGTTTTGGGTTGTCAACACTTGTAAAAGATCACTGTTTTGTTATAGACGTTAAATTGTTTAGTTAAATATTATATTTTACATTTAAGATAACGTTAACTTAAGTTTTCTCCCATTATTTCATTACTTTTAATCATTTCTTTCCACCCAATCCGAAACAAGTTATTTTAAACATAATTAAAAGTAGGCTTACTTATTCTTAATTTTGGAATGTTATCTATATGTGTAATATAGTGCATACATTAATATCTTTTAATACAGGCATTGTATTTACTTGAAAAAGAGAAAATACTAATTGTTATTTTTTTATATATTATTTTATGGATATTTTAACATATTTCAAAATATTTAACTAAATAAAATATTTTTATCTACTGTGTGTACCCCCCACCCAGTTCACCCGACCGAGATTCGAACCTCGATCACCCCATCTTCAGCAGTCGAGCTCAACACGACAAGCGTGTTAGCCAACTACGCCACTGAGGTGGGTAGTTTAGTAAAAAATAGGTGTATAAGAAAATTGATATGAGGAAGAGAAGTGCTATATAGAGTGTACTTTGTACTCAGTCACATATGCAGTAAAACATGGATAGTGAATGCAAGGGACTAGGATAGTGAATGCCATAGGAATGAAATTTGTGAGAAGCATGTCAAGTGTCATGAGGAGAAATAAGATAAGAAATGAAGTTATTTGAGAAAGAATGAGTGTAAAGGTAGTACATGAGATAGTAGAGTAAGCAAGACTGAGATGGTTTGGTCATTCATAGGGAACGGATTTTTAGGCACCAAAAATGTTTAAATTAATCAGGCAAATGGCATTTCAAATATTGGATATAATCACAAGTATAGGCTCTTTTAAGTAAAAAGCACACAGTAAGCAATGTAAAATTGATTTGACTAGCTACAATTTTATTACCTACTATCAATTCACAATTATTTTTTATCACTACTCATTCAGGTTGTACACATATTTATTAATTATGCTAATATGTTATGAATTAGGAAAGTGAATTTAGAGAAATGTATCTGAATTTACGTGGAGAGAAAGTTAAAAACCATTTAGTAAAAACACCTTTAATGCACCGGATCGAGATTCTAACACTGGTCTCCTGATTATCTGCAGTCTAGTTTATTGCGAGAGTGATACTTTAACCCAATCAACCAAAGGAGCAGGTCACATGCTGTTAATCACTTGATATTGTTCTACATTTTCAGTAGTGAAATGAGATATATTTTCAAATAGGAATGTTTTATCATTTGAAAAGATGAATGCTACTTCACAAAATGTCAAGGGACAAAATTTCAAATTTGCCGTTTCCAAAGTAGTTGAACTTTCTCCCACAGCGGCATGATGTTTCCTCCCAAGATGTCTGCCACTGCTCCCAATGTCTTCAGCCCAATTTACACTCTCTGGAAACTATTTAACAAGTGTCGATTTTAAAACCTATTCAAAACAAGTATGCCGCAGATTACAATTTCCAAGCAAATGGACTCTCTTTCAAAAGAAAATCCATACTGTACTAAGAAGAGAGAGGCCAGAGACAAAATAGGCACGTTAGGGCTCTTATTCATAAAATAGGCAAGAACCAACAGAATAAGCAATTATAGGAACTATAAAACTAACATTGCATTTGTAATAGTTCATGAAATCCATATATATCTCAAATGTTTGTGTTTTATGATCAAGGAAAAGAAAAGGCAATTGGGTCATTCCATATCAAAACACCTAGAATTTTTTTTGTATGCATGACCAATTTTTATATATATATATATATATATATATATATATTGCACACATGTTCCTACATGTTCCGGTAGTTAAAACATATTTATTTTAAATTTATTCCTACCAGTTTTTCCAGTACGGTCACCTTTTCAACATGGCCGAAGCTAAATTGGACATATTTTGATGTTCCGGGCTAGATTCACGGCATGGCCAAAAAATTTATCATTGGAGAAATGTGGGCTTACCCTTTCACAGTGAGGAATTAATATCTGTCCTAGTCTTAAGTTAGATTATATGGCAAATGAAGAAACTTCAACAGGCCGAGCAAGCTGGTAGTGGAAAATATGGTTTGAATAGAAAAAGTGACCGAGGCAATAGGGTGGAAACAGTAATGGATGTAAAAAAAAAAGTTTACTTTTAGTTTTTAGATTTTCACATCACTATTAAATACTTTAAATAGAAACACAAGTTTGGTTGATTTCTTTGTGACTAATTGATTGTGTAGTTTAGAATGTACTAACCCAAATGATGAAAAGAAAATCTCATATTTTAATACATGCTAAAGAAGCCTGTGCTTTAAACAACTGTTCAATAATGAAAGAAACTTTGTAATTAAATTTATCAATGTTATTCTTGGTTCAATACTAATTAGGTTAGTTTAAATAGATTATTAAATGTTTTAATTAGACCAAATTTACATTAAGATAAATAAGTAAACATCCATCAATAATTGGGATTACCCTTCATGAAAAAAACATGATTGTTTTTAAAACACTTGATTTGAGCTACAGGTTTATTGGGGAAAAAAATTCTTGATTTAAATCAGCCAACCCTGAATAATTACCCTAGTGAAATAGGATTGAAGAAGCTAAAGGCTTAGAGAAATGTACCCACACATGCATAGGGGAGAATCAGGATACCATTTAATAAAAACCACTCTCGGTGCACTTTACCAGGATACAAACCCAGATCTGCCCATCACCGGTAATAAAGTCTAACAGGAGAGTGATACAATTGATCATGCAACCATCGATGCGGATTGTCAAGCTAGTAGTTGTTGGTAAGTTACCCTTTATCCTTAGCATGAACATCAGCACCATGCTGCAGCAGCAACTGCACCACCCTGTTCCTGTTGTAGCCGGCAGCAAGGTGGAGTGGCGTACTGCGCCGCCCATCGCTGGCATGGCAATTAACGTTAAGAGGGTTTAGTAGTGCAACAAGCCTGTCTTCAGCGCCTGAGCGTGCCGCCTCCAACAACTCTTCCTTGCGATGGTCCCCTGTCAGGACCGGTCGCGCTGCTGAGTCTGAGAGTTCCAACGCCGTCTTACCCTCTGTGTTACGGATGTTAGCGTCCCCTCCATGTTGCAGCAGCGCTGAGAATTCAAATCTAAACTGAGCTCTATATCCAAGTTAAACATAAAGAATGACTTGCTTCAACTTAAGCACCCAAAATTCTCTTTGTATCGTCAAAAACATTCTGACATAAACTAAAATAGCCTATAAAATAACTAGCTAGTATGATACAATCATACATACCATTCCATATAGTAAAATAAAGTATGGAACCAAATCTACAAAAATAGTATTTCAGTAAATTGCCCTTGAATTACTTTTCCCTAGAAGAACAAAATTTTATTTTGTTAATCTTATGGAACACTCTTCAGATCTAAATTTTGAGAAAAAGCGCTACCCCAAATTATATCCCATTTTTAAAAATTCACAGCTTTGTCTGAAGCCATTCATCAATATATTACATTTAATTTAAATTTGTTTGGAAAAATAAACACTCGAATTCTTATTTAACATGTAAAATACTCCCTAGATATCCATTTGAAACAAAATTGCTTAAGGCATTTTCAAAAATCATTAATTACTAAATAATCTTTAATTTTAGAGCTTGAATTACAATAACAATTTCTCCTCATGATATATCCATCTAATTAACATAATCCTTAAATTCATACTATAATCCATAAAAAAATACAAGTTAAATATTATTTTTATTACTATCCAAACCCCCATTAGTACAAAATTTTGGATGATCCGAACAGGTTTTTTTAGTAAGCAAATTTATTTTTCTTATGAAGTTTTCAAAATATATGTATAAAAAAATGTGAGTATATTTTCCACTCACGTATAGCAAAAGACAAGTAGCGGCAACTATGTGAGGTGACTGACCTTCATCCACTAGCTGAGCTACAGTGCATAAGCTCACTATCACAAAGAACAATAGTAGCTGACCATTGAACAACAATACTGTGTGCCATGTCCCTAGTTATAATATAGGTACAGTAATTGTTGGTTAAATTGATAGTTAGAATATATATGACCGAATAAATCGAACAGGCTTCGGTCCCAATTAGTTAAGATTGGTGAGGTTTAAGTGTACATACAAAGAGAAATGTCAGAAACCCTACTTTGAGTTTAGAGGTACACAGAATATAAATACCCATGATAATCCCAATGCCAAAAATGTTCATTTATTTTTTAGCTAGGTCGTATAGTTTATTTTAATTTGCATAATTTAAAGATGTTTGGATTTGTGTATGGCCTATAAGATTTCCAGCACTGACATAGGCTCAATGAGTCCCGAATGCAGTGTTTCATACTGGTAGTATATGTCTTTAAAGTCAGATTGTAATTTTATATAGAGCTTTACGTTACATTAGATAGGTACTTATCTTACCTCAAGTTATATAAAGCCAAATGCTCTGTTAGGGCATTTAAAACTGTTGAATTTCGATGTACCGGTAACATTATGCATGGTTGTTATTAGTTTCTATATACAAAAATAGCCTATGTGTTTTCATGATTACCAGAGGGAATTTAGATTAAAGAAGGCCTACTGGTAAAGGAAAATAATACATACAAGGAGTATGTAATTGGTGATTAGAACAGGATGATTTAAATGAAGGAATATATGGGGATGGTGAAAGGCAGAAGAAATGTGTTGCAATCAGTGTGCCTAGTTCTTTAGTTTGCTTTTTCTTACAAACAAAGAGCTACTATTTAAAGCTTTCAGTTAAAGTTATCAAATAGAGAAATATTCAAGTATTCTTATTAGTTACCCTCTTTGTTTCCATTTTTTTTTCTAGATCAAAAAATAATAATTCTGGGTTCTAGGATGTGTGGCAGCCCTGATTTTAATCTTAAACTTATTATGTATTATTGCATTTCAATTGGATAAAGTGCAAGTTTTTTTTAAATGTTTGATTTTTCATCATATTTGTGTTTCCCTTGGAATGTTTTTTTATAATATGTCACCATGGGCAAGGTCTACCTTCTTGTTAGCAAACATAAGGTCCACATTAACAACGTTAAACATTATGTCATATTGTTTTCAAGGCAATTGTTATTATTAAAGTGAGGTTACATTTATTTATCTTATGAAGTGGGTGATTTATTCTATGATTATGCCGACTTTGAAGATAAGTTGCACATTCTAAGGAACCCAAAACTTTGAAGACTGAAGGGATACTTGAAACAAAAGAATTTCCTTTAAATTTTATAACTAAGAAGATTTGTTTTTACATTTTCGTTTGAACAAAAATAAAGTGATATACATTCTTGAGGTGATAGAACACCAATTACATTTTTTTATTTACAATCATTTGTTTGTATTTATTTATTAATTTAATTGTTAACATTTCCTATTCTTTGCTAAAATTTAAACTTTGTTTACGTTTATGATTTTCAACAGATATTTTAGCAGAAAAATAAATACAATAAATGATAGCAGATAACCCTACACATACGTTATTAATTGGACTTGCATTGATTGATTTGATTTTATAACAGTTCTATAGATGTTGGTTGTGATGACTTGCTTACATTCTCTATGGTCAAATTAAGCCAATCAAAAGCTCTGAAACAAATCTAGCGCGCCAAGAAAGTTAACGATAATAACTAATGGAAGGTACCTGTTCGTAATTTGACACGCACATTAAAATAGTATTGTAAAACACAACGTCAAGTTTAACCAAAGGTTAGACTTTACAGGCAGTTAAGTTAGGAGGACTGTGATGAGAAATTGTAAGATTGGCCTTAAGACATTTTTCTTTTGAGTTTAAATCCCTTAAATGAAGGTGTGCAAGTAATGAAAACTGCAATCTTATACTTAATGCCAAGACAGGACCAATTTTCAAACTACTTTTAACATAGAAAGTTAATTTAGCACAGTGCTAATGGGCCAAGAATATTACTTTAATACTGGCTGGGTATAATGGAGGTGGTGATTTAACATTAATGGTTTTTCTAGTCTTTAAAGGTGAACACAGCTGGATTGCCTTAGTATATACACAACTAATTTTTTTAGCACTGCACCTTAGTACCCATTCGAATCAAAAACTTGTGTACTAATTATGCGAGATCTGGAATGTTATATTTAGATGAATTGTACCCACATTTGTGTGGCGGGAGAGTGTAAAACCATTTTGGAAAAAACATCTTTAGTACACCCAACCAACACTCAAACCTCAATCTCCCCGTTATTGGCAGTCTAGTCTACTACTACTACTACTACTACTACTACTACTACTACTACTACTACTGCTGCTGCTGCTAATATTGTATCCTATAACAATAAAATTTTCAGATAGCCTGAATGAGAAGATTAATAATCAACCCAAAAAAATATGCGGGAGTTATTCATACCAATGCAGACGTCCACCTTGCCCTTAATGGCCGCCTCATGTAGAGGTGTGTAGTTCCAGTTATCTCGAGTGTTTGGGTTGGCTCCCGCCTCTAAGAGCAGCCTTACCACATCGGCATGACCAAACGAGCAGGCATTGTGCAGGGGATGAAGCCCTCCATCGTCCCGTGCTTGGATTGATGCCCCAGTGGCCAGTAGAAACTCCACCACATCTCGGCGGCCATACCCTTCAATCAATGTCACATTATGTTCTGGGAAGTTTAGTTTACAAACAGCTTTTACCTTAGGCTTTGATCATGACCAGATGACATCTTGTCTATATACTAAATTAAAAGCCAAGTTTTGTTTGTGTATTGTTTCTTACAATCGTATGATAGAGATTATTCAAAGTAAAGAATAAGTAACTAAGTGTTTGGTTTAATTGTGTATATTTAACATGTGGATTAAGTTAGTTAAAATATATGTTGATAAATGAAACCTGGAAAAAAGCGATTCAAACCTGGAAATTTTGGGACTGTGGGCCTTTAAGCAGTAAGGAATGTTCAAAACATGGGCACATGACGGCTCAGTGGTAGAGCGTTGGTACAGTAGGATAAAGGTGCTTAGATTGAGGGAGGAAAGATTTAATTTTTCGACATCTATATTTAAATGTATGTGCAAACAACCATCTTTGTATTATGTAGCCTACCTAATGTAATTAGGTAACTATTGCATTGTGTATACAGAACATTATTAACAACTTAAAAAACAAGCCAGTAGAATAAAGGCAACTGAGAGTAAATGCATGTTTATTAGTGTGGATATAGGATGAGGAAATTAGGTGATAAGACCCATCAATTAGAGAAAATATGATTTTTTCTCTACGTTCATCCATCATAGGATAATAATAATAATAAAATAATATTTAGCACCGCGTCTTACTACCCGTTCGGGTTATACGCTTTAAGTACTAATTACTCTAATGGATTAGGAATTGGGAAGGTTTAATTAGAGGAAGTTAACCCGCATTTGCGTGGAGGTAGGGTGGAAAACCATTTAGGAAAAACCACCCCCAGATCACCCGACCAAGATTCGAACCTCGATCTCCCCGTTCTCAGCGGTCGAGCTAAACACGGCAAGCGCGTTAGCCAACTACGCCACCAAGGCGGGTCCCATCATAGGAGTGATGCTAAATGACAGCTGGCAGAAGACTTTTAATGCAAACCTTGGTTGAAAGTCACTAATGTTAGCCTACCGTATTTGGAAATAATTATTACTTACTTACTAATAATATACCTATCAAAAGTGTTAATAAACATTTCTAATAATACTTCCCTATTACCAATCAAAAGTATTAATAAACGTTTCTAATTATAATTCGTTAGGCCTAAGGATTACTCTAGATCTTTAACTGGCCTTTTGGTCACTTATTGTAAGAACAAAAAATATTAATAAACTATCAAGACAGCTCGTGCTTGAAATAATTTTTTGGTAAACTACAGCTAATTCCCCCTAATCCCCAATATCTTGTAAAGACAATGATGCTGGTTGAACATCTTTTAACACCTTAATCTGTGTGAGGACTATAAGAGAATTGACAAACAGGACTAAAGTGGTTTGTGGTCTTCATTCACCATTGAGAGATTTTTTATCAGAAACTGTTTTGGATCCTTTATTGGGGAAAATGTAAGTGAACATCCATAAAAGGGTGAAATATGCAGACAACTCAAGGCCCTGACTGACACTCCGTAAGCTCTGCATCCTTGTAGTCCTTAAGTCCTTAATGCTCCATAGAAATGGAAATTACGTCTACACAATCTGTATCCGTAATCACGTGACCGTGCCAATCAATGATTAAGTTGGAAACAACGTCCAATTAAGTGCTTCGAAAGGAAATTCTCTAGAGCTAGGCACAAGCAGACAACATCAGTGAAGTGGATGATATTCCAGCAGAATAATATTATAACATGAGTAGCTAGCTACTCAACATACTTTTATAGAACGTTCAGGATATTTCTGAAATAGCTTAGTCCATAAAATTATTTTAGAATTTTGTATTTGTTTCCATAGCAATGGATCCTTTGGCTTTTATTTTGGTGCGCACACACGCTTAAGGCCCTGACACAGACTCCGTATTCGTAGGTCTGTGGACCGTACTACGTGCTCCTGGTCCATAAGAAATTCTACTCGCAATTACAGTCTCGGTATCCGTAATCACGTGACCGTTTCAACCAATGAGATAGTAAGAAACTTCATCAAATCAAAAAATTCGAAAGAAAATAGTCTACAGCACGGAGCATGCGTTAAGCAGTGAGGAGTCAGCTGATCGAAGAAAAAGAAACCAAAAACAACTTTGATGAGAAAACTTTAGTATTTATATTAAAATATGGGTTAAGCTCACAAGAAATATATTTATAACTTTATTCTAACTATCAAACTTAAAATAATAAGTGTTTGCAACAGCCTGAAAATGCTAAACAGATGTAGGCCTACTAATATTTTGGATGGAAAATCACTAGTATCCATAATTTATCAATTACAAAAAATTAAATGACGCTAGTAAATAGAGAATAAACCAAATAGGAGTGTTGAACCTACAAAAGCAAAGCTAATATTTCTGAGAACTTGGGTATTTCTCAGAAAACACTTTCCTAGAAGCCGCTCTACACCGGGTGTTTAGATTTTTATAAAAATGTTTCTGAAATAGGTCCGCGCGTAGCCATCTTTTCATTTTGTATATGTTTCCCTAGCGGCGGATTCTATCACTGCTATTCTTTCTTTATTTCAAGGCGCATGCGCATATTTACTCGGCTGTGATTGGTAGTCCGTATAAACGAGTCCGTAGAAAATTAAAGTTGGGCAACTTCTACGGAGTAAGGACTTACGGATAAGGACTCTGTGGCCAGTACAATCTAATATTTTAGCATCGATTTCTTACGGACCTACGAATACGGAGTCTGTGTCTGGGCCTTTACTTTGGTGTGATTGGTAGTCCTTAACAATCCATATCGAGTAGTCCTTAGAAAGTTAAAGTTGAGTCAACTTCTGCAGAGTAGTAAGGACTAAGGAATTAAGTATATGGACTCTGTAGATTGTGCAATCTATTAGTGTGGAGTTGATCTCTTACAGAGTAGTAAGCACCTTACGTCTGTTAATAGGCCTTTCAAAGAAGAGAAAGATTTGTTGTTTGTGATAAAGGTAGCACTCAATGAAGTCAAGAGGAGGCTTCTTTCTTTTAAGATGATTAGTGGTTTATTAAAACTTTTTCTAGTAAAAATGATTTGATTTTCAAACCTAAGATTTAAAAGCTGAAACCAAAATAATGCAGAAAAATAATCAAATTAATATTAGAATGCTAAAGGTAGGGCTGGCCATTGTTTAGGATGTAAATTAAAAAACTTATCATAGTCTGCGTTATAATAAATAAACAATGCCAATAAATTTTAAATAGAGTTGCAATAAGCCTAGTCATTAACCTATCGTTAGAGTCAAGACCACAAAATCTCTAATAGTGTATTAATCAAAATGTGAAAATGTTCTATTTACTTCCGCAATTGCAGACACGACCATAAAAAGGTAGAAAGAACGGTTCTTAACAAGTAGAAAGAGAGAGAAGACTCACCAGCTGCAAAATGCAAGGGAGTCGATTTCCGTCCTGCGGTGTCCCTCGCGTTTACAGTTTGAGGATTTACCAATTTCTTCACTCGAACGATATCACCCGTCTTGCATGCTTCGAATAATTCTCTTAGAGGGTCATTATTTGATGAAGAAGGGGGTTCCGCAGAGGTTGACATAACAGAACGTCTATTAGCCATCTTAACATTTTCTCTCTCGTGATTAACGAGAAACGCGAGATCTAAACAGGTATATTCAGAAAATCAACATTACCCCTATCAGAGTCTTAACTATACCAGGGTTTAAGATATCCAGGTTTAGCTACGCTTTGGTTCCAGTGATCAGACATTGAACTTAAAAAGTGCAAGCAAATCTTAACATTAGCACGCCGGCAATTCAAATTATATAGCGAAGCTCAAGCCACATTGTTTCAATTTTATGGCTTTAGATAGAACAGTGAGTATAGAAAATAATAAAGAGTACAAACAATGGATCTTATTGGTAACTTACTAAACAATTATATTAAATGATTGCACATGATTTTTAAAGCATTTAAATTTACTTGGTCATACAATAAATATTTATTTATTTTTAACAAATTTATCTCGGTACATTGTGTGGGGGTGGGGGATTCTAATTGTATACCCATTGTGTAGTTTATAAAATCGCTTAACTATTGATATCAATAAAATGTACTTATCAAAGGATTAGGACCTTGGGACCTTGGGATTAAGAAACCTGAAGGAATGTGTGTTTGAATCCGGTTTACATTTTAGAAAGATTTATATAAATATTAAGTCAAAGGTGTCATTAAATTTAGCAATGAAGAAGAAAAGGAATTTTTATATAGGACAAGAACTGAAAAAATTATATAAAATTAGTACAATTATTGTAAAACATCCAAACAGGTTTGAACGAACTCTTGAGACTTAATCAAGATCAAAACCTAAGTAAAACCAACATTACGTTCAAACACAGACTGATATTTTATATCAAATTCACACTTGTGTAATTTATATTATTTATATCAAGAGTTCATAAAATAATATTGATGTAAGATATTAAAGGGAAGAAGCAATAAGGTGGTCAACAGGATAACAAGACGTTAGATGGCAGAGGATTGATGATTTATGGCAGGAAGAGTATTACGATAGTGAAAGTAAACTTAAAAACCTAGATTCAGAGTGGGGCTTTCCTATTATGTAGAAGAATGTGAAGTTTTAATATACCAATAATGAATTAGTAATAATACAACAGTGGCGACGAGGAAAATCAAAACCAACCTTAGTGGGGGGGGGGGAGTGAAACACTTTTGCTGGAATTATAATGGTAGCAACAAGGTTAAACTAGTTTAATGAGGAGGTGGAAGGCTTAATGAATTATTGGGAAAGATTCAATATGCATTTTCGTACATAATGTGGAAGAAGACACTTAAAGGTTCATTATTATTGATAATGATCTGACCCAAAACAAATACAAGAGTCTTAAAAAAACTTGTTAATACCATATTTGCCTTCTTCAAAAAAGTTTGTGGAATTGGTAAGTGTAATGAAACAACATTATGCTCCTAAGAAATCCATTATAGACGATTGAGTGAGGTTAGGAAAGAGGTTCCAACGAGATGGTAAAAGTATTGTATAATATGCCATGGAAATCAATCATATGGCGGTTTCATGCAACCATGGAGCGTTTCTAAGCGAAGTTTTGCGTGATAGGCTAGTTAGTGGTTTGCTATCACAAGATATTCAACAAACGTTAATGAGGGTAGTTCATATAACATTTCAAGAGACACTAAACTTAGGACTGCATTTAGAGGAAGCCAATCATCAAGTGAAAGTGTCTCATAGTCAGTCAGTATCATGTAGTAAACAAAAAGTCTACAAGTTGGATAGGGTTGAAGTATGTAGGCAACTGAGAGTTATACTCAGTCTTTTCTATGGTTATACTGAGAGCAGGAAATATAAACAAGAAAAGGTAGGGGTCCAACGTGTATTCATGCTATCGTTGGGGTAGAAAAATTCCTTCCGCAAATAATTGTTTTATCAAAAATAGCAGATGCCATAGGTGTGGAAAAGTAGGCTGTTTAAAATTGGTGTGTAAGAGCGAAGGGAAAGTGCATGCAGTAGAACTAGAAGTTGAAGAGGGTAGTTTGGATTTGTGTAATATTCATGCGATTAATGTGAAAGATCTAGAGCAGTAATGGCCAGTCACAGTGTTAGTGAACAGAAAACGTGTCAGTGTGGTAGTGGATAGTGGGGCTATCATAACCATAGTTTGTGAAAAAATGTATTGAAATCAATTTTCATAACTTGAACTGAGTCCGACAGCTTTAAAGCTTAAAACATACTCGGGACACCCACTTGAAGTAAAAGGGAAGTTCCAAGCTACAATGTCACACAAAGGACATACTGTACAGTTCTCGGTTGTGGTGGTAAAGGGTGGTTCTACAAGATCGCCGGTTTTATTAGGAAGAAACTGGCTCAGGGTATTAAATATTGACTGGTCTAAATAGCTCAGGTGATCAACAGGTAATAAAGGGTATATATATATATATATTTGAGAAATTAATTAATAAAAACGAAACATTGTTTCAGAAGTCCTTAGGCCTAATAAAAGGAATAAAAGCAAATATCGTGCTTAAAGAAAATGTCATCCCACTATATTTCAAAGAACGACCGGTTCCGTAAGCGATTAGAGGGCAAATGAAAAATCAGTTGGAGAAATTAGAAAAAGGAGGAATAATATATCTAGTTATACAGACAGAATAGGTGGCACCACTAGTGTGTGTGGCAAAGCCCAATATTAAGGCAATAAGGTTATTCGGTGACTTTAAAGTGACTTTGAACCAATGCATTATAAGCGAACATAATCTTCTACTAACCCCTGAAGATATTTTCACAGGTATCTCAGAAGGTAAAGTTTTCTCCGATATTTATTTTAGCAAAGATTATTTACAATTAGAGGTGGAAGAGCGCTCACATCCATTCCTTACAGTAAACACTCATGAAGGACTTGATAGTTTCGCAGGGATATTAGTGGCAGCGCAAATTTTTCAACAATGCATGGATAGGGTGACACAGGGACTGAAAGATACTTATTGCTACCTTGACGACAAACTGGTGTACCCCTTTCTCTTGTTACCACTGGGTACATTTCCCCGATACCCCAAATTACCAATGCATCACTGGTAAACACGCCCTAATTCT